>JAQZBX010070299.1:0-15445 GCA_029593785.1 Cabassous unicinctus
GAAAAAAAAAAAAAAAAGGATAAATAGGACTGCCACTAATGAAACACTTTCATTCTCAAAAGACTTTGTCAAAAAAGTAAAACGGTGGCCTACTCAATGGGAAAAATCTTCAGAAACCATATGTCTGATAACGGATTGATTTTAATGTTATATAAAGAGATCACACAACTTAATGACAAACAACCCAATTAAAAATTGGGCAAACAATTGAATAGACAGTTTTCTGAAGTGGACAAAAGACACATGAAAAGATGTTCAACATCACTATCTAATAGGGAAATGAAGATGAAAACTACAATGGATATCATCTCACAGCATACAGAATTGCCATTAAAAGGACAGATTAGTACAAGTGTTGGAGAGTATGCGGCAAATTAGGAGCACTCCATTGTAGGTGGGAGTGTTAAAATCTTGCAACCTCTGTAGAAGATGATCTGGCAGTCTTTCAGAAGACTAAATATCAAACTGCCATATGATCCATCCGTCTTACTCCTAGGAATATTTTCAGAAGAACTGAAAGCAGAGACATGAATAGATATTTGCACCCCGATGTTCATAGTGGCATTATTCATGTTTAATAGAAGATGGAAACTACGTAAGTGTCTCTCAATCAATGAATGGATAAACAAGATGGGGTATATTCATATGATGGACTATTATTTAGATGTAAGAAGAAATCATCTGATGAAGCACATGACAATATGGAGGAACCTTGAGGATATTATGTTGAGTGACATAAATCTGACACAAATAGATAAAATTTATAAGGTCTCACTGATATGAACTAAACACAGTAGAATTATGGAGGGAGCTGGATTATGACACGTAGGTTAGTAGGAAATGAAATGTGGGAGATAATACTGGATATATGTAGAATGTTTAATAAAGTCAAATATAAATATGTGGTAATGGTTGGACTGGATGGTTGCATACTATAATGAATAGAGCAAACACTGTTGGCTTATTGATGTGATTGTGGCTGAAACAAGTAGTCTAAGAAAACTTAAGTTAGTTTGAGGATAGGTGGAAGAGAATATTGTGAATGTATAAGAATGATTTTGGCTGTAGATAAAGACTGTGGTTAATAATATAAATACAAGAATGGTCTACTACAGGGTTTTAATGTGGTGATATATGGGAAAATATAACTAATGTAAATTATAGACCACGGTTAAAAACAAAATTGTAATGTTTTTCCCTCTAGTATGTTGGGCTGTCTGTAATAAATTTCTAGCTTGGCAATGTGGTCCATATGCAGGAGAAATTGCTGCAACGGAGGTGGCCTGCCCATTCCTACATCTTCCTTTTCTGATGTCCAGCCTCTACTAATTTCAGATTAGTTCTTGTCATGGATCTTCCACACTAAGGGTGAGTACCCTGGAAGGGCCTTTCTGAATGCAGGGCAAGCAGCCAATTAAGGATGGAGAGAGTAGGTCCACCTAGGATTGTGGCTTCTAAACATTGCCTTCTCCCTGGGTATGTAAAACCAAGAGTTACTAGAATGGGCACATCCAGAGACACATATGTGATTGCCCCTCTCTCACCCTTCCTGGATCATCAACTGGATCCCCAACCACTAACCTACCAGTCCTCTCTCCTACTCATATCCCAGCAGGAGTGCTACTGGCCACGTGGCTGCAACCTCAAGCTACTTGGCCTGGTTCCTGAGCCTTATAATCTTCAGTCTACTGCACCCCTACTCTCACATTCCTAATGAAGACTGGTGAGTAGGCTGACTCATACAGTACCAGGTGAGCTGGGCTGATGTCAGGCAGTACATGAGGTGGGGATTCTTTCCTGCCTTGGAACTGCTGGCAGTCCGGCCAGGCCAGGCCCTGGACTTCATGCCTCACTTTCCTCCCTGTGAAGCTTCAGCCACCCAATGGCAGCAACTGTTGCCCTCCTGTCTTTTCATTTCAAAAGTATGTGATCTCCTGATGCACATGCATATCCACACCATGCCATAAACAAAAATACATTCCAGTTGGATAAAGACCTAATTATTAAAACCCACATTTTGAAAATATGAAAAATTAATTATTAAAAATTAATAAACAAAGGAATAATAATAAAATATATTCTCCCTGCATTCTGGATTCAAGGATGCTGTAGATGAAATTCTGCTTGGATAACCTACTGTTCAATTATTTGCAGCAAATAATAATTTTGAGATAAGGGAATTGAAAAACCAGGACTTGTTACTATAGTATGATTGATTAGCTGGTCTGGATAATGCTACTCACAGTGAAAATACACTAATATTTAAAGATATGATTCTAGAAGTCCAAATCAAGCATTGGAAATTTTTCTAATAAATTGTTACAAGCAGATTCCTAAATAAGCTATCAAAAACTACAAAATATATAGTAAAATGTTTGGGAGGAACAGCACAAAACATATTAGGAAAAATCAAACTACTGAAATAAATAAAGTGAATCCTAATTAAATGCAAAATTAAGTCATGTTACTAAATGGGAAGACTTCTCAAAAAATGTCAAACACTAATATAAAAAAGAAATGCAATTTCCATATCAACATAGTTCTTTAATTGTATTCATTAATCATATCATCCAAATGTTATCATTAATACTACAGAACAGATAGGAAAATCACTAAAAAAGATAGTGACAAAAATGTTCCTCCTCAAATCATAGATTGAATCAGTAAGATATTAGCATGGAAACTGACAAATAGACCAATGGAACAAATAAAAATATCCAGAAGATTTCCTAATAACCATGAATGCAAAGGTGGTATTTCCAATCACAAAAATATAATTTAGTAAATAATCAGTGATGACTCAAATAATCAGCCTCTTGCAAAAATAATAAAATACAATATAGATTTATTGATTTAAAAGCAAAAAGGAAGCAAGAAAAAACTCAATAGAAAATTAGGAAATTACAGATGAGGAGATTTTAACCTTGATAGCTTATCTAGAAAGTATAAGTAAAAAAGATAGATGACCAGAAAGATTGACCAGAAAGATTTTTAAAGTATTGAAGAGAGAGAAAAAAACTTGCAAAAATGTCACATGCAAATACTAGATTTGGAAAATTATTTGAAACATAAGTGATAAAGGCTTAATAACTGTTTTTATTACAATGGGAAGAAATTTTAAAACATTGAGCACTTGAAAAATGAGGGGTGAATTCAAGCTGGTCATTCATAGAGAAGCAAAATGCCTGATAATCATAAACAGTGTTGTTCAAAAACACTGATAGATAGAAAAATATCAAAGTCCTCATGAAACTGCTCAAATTCAAGACCAAAATATCTACCATAGGCTGGGTTGAGTGGGAAAGGATATCATTTAAATAGTTGAAAAAGAACATTACTGCAGCCTTTCATGGAAAGCAGCTTGCATTAGGTCTAAAATTTTAAAATAAATTTTCACTGGAAATCTCACCATGCGAAATTATCTCAATGACATAAATGTTGCATAGAAAAAGATGCTTTCTGCTGTGTTGTCAATAATGATACAAAAGGAAAAATAAAATCATTACCCAGAGAATAATTTATGGTTGAACCACATTATATACTATTAGGCAGTTATTAAAATGAAAAAGCAGTAGCAGCTGAAAAAGAGAATACTCGATCAGTATTATATATGCAGGAAAACAAGATTCAGAGTAGCATATATAAGATGAACTCATTTCATTAAAACAATAACAAACACCTGAATATTTTTCAATACATGTATGTGTATATATGTTGAATAATGGAGTAGATATGTATATTTGTATAACTGGATATGATTGTTTAGGCATGAATACTAAAACAGGCTATTTTTTAAGATAGTTAATATGAATTACCCTGTGTTCACTTGTGGGACAAGCACAGAGAGTGGAGAGTCGGAACATGGAGGAAAGATGGTGAAGAAGATGGCAGAATAGGAAGTTTTAAGAACCAGTCCCTTCATCAAAACCAATATTGAACTGGCAGGAATTGCCTGAGTCAACTATTTGAAATCATGAGGACTAGTGGGACACCATGCAGCATCCAGAGAGGAGTGTGGGGAAGAGGCTAGTAAGTTGAGATAAATGCCAGTGGGCTCCATCCTCCCTGCAGTGGTTACAGTCCCCCTTCCCTTAGTCTGTGGCAGGCATCAGTAGGGAAAAATTATGACAGAGCCTCATATCATACTTGATATTTGGTAGTCATTGGAATGAAAGAGTTATAGCAGTTTTTGAGTAACAGAGAGCTCCATGAAGTATTGCCTAAGGGAGAAAGCATGATGCAAGATAGTATTTACAAAATGAACACATTTGGGTAAAACAATAACAAATACATGAATATATTGCACATATATATGTACTTATGGATGCATAAAAGAGTAGATGTGGATATCTGAATAACTGAGTATGACTGTTTAAGCACAAATAAGACTGACTAGTTAACCAGATTTATGAATTATCTTGGATTCACTTGTGAGAGATACAAGAGTCAGAACATGCAGAAAACAAGGTACTTAAAGAAAAGAGCAAAGGTAATCTGTGAACCCTACAGAAAGCTGTTTGAGCATTTGCAGTGTATATTGTAAAGGTTTCCATTAAATGATCGATTTGTTAATATGAATTAAAAACTGGAATAACCAAAATGATAGTGTTAGTGACATTTCTACTGAATTACAGGGAACCATGACAGAATAAGTGGAAAAGGGTGAATAGCAATGAGGAAAAGTGGGACCTATTTTCCATAAAAGCAAAGACATGTATACCTGTACCTGTATAAATGTTTCTCAGAAAAGAAGAAAGAATGAAAGGATATATATGTGTCATTAACATTTTGCACCTTGATGGAGGAGTTAAATTTGATGGAGGGACTATACTGATGATTTCTTTATATGAATTTATAATGCTGATTTTAAGTGTAAGAATTTTGTAAGTTAAAAAATGTATATATTTACACAAATGCTTATAAACATTTTGTTGGCAGTTTTCCAAATAGGCAAAAATTAACTTGAATACATTGTTCAATGGTTTTAATTATTAATAAGAAAAGCATGACCACAGACTGTACAAAAGCCAGACCAAGCAGATCTCCTGTTTCCTTTTTGGAGATAATGACCTCTTCTGATTTCTATACCTAGAAATAACCAAAAATAATTTTGTGAGAGTTAATGTAGTTATTCCTGAAGTATCTATTGAGAGTGCATGTCTAGAGATAAGGAAGTAGCTGGACATGATCAGCAATTCACTAGGCAAACATGTGCCCCTACAAGATTTTCTTTCTCCCAAGTTGATAAAAAAATTGTCCCCTAATGTACCATAGTTGGAAACTTACCCTTGTGTACTTTAGACTTTTTCATCTGACTGAACATAGAAGATGTTAACTTTTTGCAGCTTTCAAGGAAAAAGAAGATGTTCATCCAAAGATCTTCAGGGAGTTGGAAGTCAAGAGCCAGTCTCTGCCCAGCCTCTGCCCAACTCCTCCTGCAGTACATTCACGGTTCATAGGCTTTGCTTTTCCACGACAGTAGTGTACATATTGTCGCTCTTCATCAGAACCAATTGCTAATTGGTGCCATCAGTATCTCTCTGAAAAATAAAAATTGGACATACTGGTGATGAATATGTTAGTCCCCATGGGCCATGACCACCCTTCAAGTGTTTCTGAGACTTCCCCTCACCACTCTCGGTCTCCTCTGTTAAGGAGAAAGGATCCTGGCATTTCTACAAAGTCTCAGGCTCTGGTACTTGATGCTTTCAGTATGACTTTGGCTCTTCTGCCCATTATTGAATCTGGATCTGAATCTTCTAGTCTCATATTCACCTTTATATATACATCTTGTTGCCGTTCTGTCCACGTTTAGGTGTCACTCTCTTTTTCTCTCTTTTACTCTTAGTTGGACTTCTTTCCATCTAATGATCTCATGATAGGGCAGGTTATAGAAGAGAAAAAAAGAAAGGCCAAGAAGTGTCAGAGATATGTGTAAAACTAGAGTGAAATATGCTTAAAGTGAATAAAATTGTTCTCATTCATCTAGGAAATATTTGCAAAAGTTATCCATGAACTACTGGCTCTACTCTTATCTAGAAAATTATAACACTCAGAGGAATTTTTCTACACCAACTGCCACTCCCACACAACCAAAAAGAACCAATACATCATAATTCCAATTCAATTTCTTTATGAGGCAACTACTGAGATGTCATGAGCTCACATTATTTCATATTACCATCCTGTACTCTTGCAATGCCCTCCTTCTTTTCACTGCCTATATGTTAGTCCATTGCTCACAAAGAAGCAGGATTCCCCACAGGCTGGCACTGATACTGTTCCTTCTAGCTCATTCTACTATACATTTAAGTTACACTTCCTTTGGAAACATGGTTACCTTGGATCTGCCTATGATTCATTCTCCCTTGGCCCAAAATATCCCATTTTTCCTTCCTGACTTACAATGTAGCTCATTTTCAGGATCCCATATAACTCAATGTAGAGATAAGGGTTCTATAATACCTGGCTTGAGTGAGCCTGAGTCTACATTGATGCCAGCACTTATAAGGTGGCTTCAGTACAGTTTCTTGTAGGTCTGGTGCTCCCCTGAGTTTGGGGTGGGGTGGCAGGCATTGTAGTAGATGGAGTGGACATTCCTAAAGAGCAGGTGTATTGAAGTGGCCTGAAGGGAGATCTTCACAGAAAGGCTCACACTTCCCAGTCCATGCACCCTGCTCTTTATAAGTCAAGGTGTCTTCCCATGGTGGGTCTTCAAGCACTTCCCCCTCTGCACTTGGGGATGTGTTGCTCTCAGTTTTTTCTGCCAGGCCTCCTGCCTCTGTAGTTTCATCAGCTCTTGTTGCAGTCTGATCACTTCTGTTTCTTTATTTCCAACTTCTCTTATAAACAGTGACAGATTTCTTCCTTGTCTTTTATTTCCCTTTTTATGTTGGCCTTCAGGCATGCCTGGGCCATCTGGTGGCACCTTCTACAATGGCGCTGCTCTGAGGGGTCACTGCCTCTCCAGCATCTCTTCATAGATGACTCAGCAACTGAATCCCTCTTTCACCTCACGCTCTGCATAAGCCTGGATGGGAACACTCTGCAAGAAGCCACACAGCGGAAGCTGCTCTCCCTGGTTACCAGCCAGTCTGGGGTCACAGTGGGGCCTCTCCTCATCCTCCATGTAGACAGCAGGTTCAGTGGTACGGGCCTCATGTTCCTCCTGGAAGAGCTCCATGGAGCTTAGCAGGGACTCATTGGTTAGACTGGAGGGAGAGCTAATGGTGCTTTCTTCAGTGAGCTCAGCCTCAAAGACCTGGGGTGGCTTTCCCACATGTAAAAATGTGGTTTTTGTTTGCCACTCAATGGCTACATCCTTACTGTGTGCACGCTGGTAAAATATGCCCATTGAAGCTCTGAGTTTGGCCCATAGCTGGATGAATTAGAGGTCTTCTCAGTCAAAGTTGAGTAAGACCTCTCGGATACCCTTGGAATCTTACTGGACCTGGAGTTTGGATTTTTTTATTTCAATATTGTAGGCTGCTTGGCATTTTCTCCTTGGGTCCCAGTAGCTGGAAACAGATGAGTATTTACATGCGCTCTTTGGGCCTTGTGTGGACAGCTGTGAGTTCAAGACTCTGATCTCAGGGATCCCTGGAGGATTCAACAGCCCTACCATGCTCATACTCTGTGAAGCCTCATCAGAGCTTTCTTCTTCCCCAGGGCTCCCCTTTTGTGGACACTATGTGGGCAACTAAATGCCCAGTGCACAGTGATATTAATGATAATATCACCTTATAGAAAATGTTTTTTTATTATTTGAAAACATTGTATTACCAATTGGTTTTATCTCGAAACTAGAGATTAATCTATGTTAATAAATATTTTTATTTTGACATTTATCTTTCAGTCCCAAATGGCTTTTTCCTTTGGAACATAGAAAGGAACTCATAGGCCTCCAATTTCCTAATAGTATATATATTTTTTATAAATAAGTATTCTAATAACATTTTTTTCTTAGCAAATATAGAGTGCAAATGTTGAGAGAGGAGAAATGGTCACCTCTTTTTAATGTGCTTTCAAATGTTTATCAGGGAAGTCTGTTATAAAAGGAATTATTTTAAGAAAGATAATTTGTATAATTTGTATAATTTGTTTTGGCTCTTAGAGTTCTAACTCTTCCTTTTACCATTTTAAACCAAACAATATTTTAATGTAAAAATTACTTTTCTCTGAAAAGAAGCTCCTATTAGCATGCAATTACTATATGATCTCTTTCCAAAACAGGTAATCTACCTTCAGAATACAGTTGTCCATATCGTGAAGTCATGATTCCACAAACTTCACTCGGTCATGATGCAAAATCCCCAAACGAAGTTATCTGGGTTGGAGTATGGCACCAGATTTTCTATATTTTTGTAAAGAAGCTCAGAGAATTCAGAATGATGAAAAAAGATGGAGATGTGTTTTGTAAGAGCAGAGGTGTGAAAATCCATCAAGTGTCTTAGGATAGAAAAGAAGTAACTACCTTTCAGAAAGATGTAAGAGGTAGGCACATACCAAGAATTGAGCAGAAAGAAGGTCTGGGCTACTGGAGGTCAGCAGAAGAGAGAAGTAGAGAAGAGGTGGTGTGGGAGGAAGAAACTGTTTTGGGAAAATTATGCTCAAGCAGGAATTACAGCAGAAGCTCAAGTTGAGTACAGTGAGAATTAAAACTGTGATCCTGAAGTGAGGATATGCTGTTACAAGTTGTTAGGTAATTAGAAAGAGTTGGGTAGGAGACAAATGGGAAGGATATCCCTGGAGCTAGTAAGAGAAGGCCCTGCAGAACACTCTGAGGACAGCAAAACTCACAAGGCATGGGATGTCTGCAGCAAATGTGTGGTACTGGCTCCATCACACCAACCACTCCCATAACTCCTTACTTTCCTGAATTTCTCCAAAGAGCCAGTCACTCTCATTATTAAATAGAATAACACTGAACTAAAAATCTCCCTAACCATACTGTCCTCCTGCCTTACATGCCTCTGTCCCAGTTTCCCACTTCCTCTCTTATAATCTGTACAAAGCAGTTAGATCTCAGAACTCATAATTGAATAAATTTTTTCACCTATTTTAGAATCCTCTCATATGCAGTAGAATTACTGTTTGCTCACTCATTTAATCCTTCATTTATTCCTTCACATAACACAATTTGCTTCTTGTCTATTAATTGAAAAGAAAAAACTTTCTCAGTGAAAGACTTAGTGAGCCTTATTCTTTTACTCCCAATCCTACATCTTTGCTCTGGCCCAGCATAAATCATGTCTCAGAAAAATCAGGGGAAATCTGAACAGGGAAAATCAGACTCCTCATGTCCCAGCTCCTATCATCAGAGGCAGTTTTCCTTCCATCCTTAACTAAAGTCTTAGAGAAAGATCTCTTCCTCCCAGATGGCTGTTTCATCTTGTCTAGGTGAATGTGAACCTAAAAGAATAGTCTCTGAAAGATTTTACCATTCTTTCCATTTTAGGTGTTCTCCCAACTTCTCCTGAGTTGGGAACTCTGATTTAGTTCAGAATATCTGTCAATCTGTAGCTTTAGTCACTCTCCCACAAGGAGCTCTCAGACACCAACCTCACAGAAGCACAGTTGGTATCTGAGTGAGCACCAAGGCTTCCAGTAACCATTGTATGACATCACCACTGACATAGCTCAGTTCCATGGGTCCAGTTTGAATCTAAAATGGCATCAAGAACAACAGGGCAACAGTTGAAGTAGCAGTTGGTCGTGGTGGGAGTGAGATTATATAATAAAATGAATTCAAACTTTTACCTGCCCTCAGAGAAGTTGCTATCAGTTGTGGCAGAGAGATAGAAATGCAGGGATTGATAATTAAATGTGATGGGATATTTATAATTCTTTCTCCCAAACATCTCTTCTGACTCTTATTGAAACTTGTCTATCCAAACATGGTCACACACTTTCCACTCTGAAACCCTTTCAGGCCTCCTTGCCTCAGAGTCTTCACACATGCTATACTCCCTGGCTTTAGAAGAATTTCCTTCCTTCCTCTCCTCTCCCCTGGTTCACCACGACTTGGTGTCATTTGGCTTTGAAAAGAGCTGACTCCAAGCTATCTCCTGTGTTTGAGCCCAACTTTTCCCTTCACTGGCCATATATTCTTGGATGTTTCATTTGATCTTTTCATTCCTTTATTAACTTGCCTGCAAAATATAAAGGAATGTATCTTATAGTCCTGTAATTAGTATAAAATATGTTACCACATGTGGACACTGTACTGAGAACAGTGAGTGGCTGGTAGAGAGTAAGACCATGTGATTGCTCACTGTTACAGTTACACTTTAGATCACAGTTTGCTGAGTATGTTCAGACTAAGTGATTTTCCTGTCTTATGGATTCAGAATGTCCAAAAATCTAATTCTAGCCTAACTATTCTTGTGGGTCTTGAGAAATGATCATTTACAAATATCTACCCTCTGCATGGACTGTAAGCAAACTGGAGTAAAATACCAAGATTACCTCGTCTTGGTAGTTCTAGAAATTATTAAAGTTCCTGTCTCACCATTGGTACTTGATATACATTTTTTAATATAAATGATTGTACATTGATTAACCAAAAGTATAGTTCCCTCATAGGCATCTGATTCAGAATGGGACTCTGTGATCATCAGTCTGGAGTAGCCATAATCCATCTTTTGACCATGATATCCAGAAAATGTTATTGTGAAGATTTTAGCCCCTCTATGTACTTACCCTTTAGGCCACTGGAATAGGCTTAGGATGATTGCCACACATAAAATCCCTGAGCTCAGGACCTCTAAGGTCAACATGTCTCTGAGTTTAGGAGGGCAGTCTGGTAAATACCCACTGCTCTCTTCTTGGGTCAGACTTCAGTATTTGTTCTGGAGTCCATTTAGAGAAAGAACAGCAAGTTGTACAAAACACTTGAGAAAGGATTTTAAAAATATGAGTGGTGAGAGGGTAGGAACCTGACAACAAGGAGAAAAGAAAACTTTTCATCTGGTCAAAGTAACAAGTTTTAAGTGACTTCAAAGTGTAGAACAGAGAATTGGTTCAAAACACAAGAGTACAAAAGAACATTCTTGTTCAGAAATCAAGTAAAAGTGCCCCAGTAGTCCATCTTATACTATAGAGTTTCTTTCTCCATGGATCTTTCCCTTTGCATTGAAGGTCAGGAGAATACTTGAGGTTTCCTGAAAGCCCTGGGACATTTTCCACATCCTTAACATTCAATTATGTTTCCAAATTGGGTTCAAATAAAACTTCCTTATTGAAGTATTCCCTGACCCACATTTCATAGAATATTGCACTCCTTGCTTTGTTTCCAATTACAGTGAATAAAGACTTTATCCTACCTTGGAACACACATGAGCATTTACTTGTAGAGGATTACAGAAAATGTCCACATATTCTTTCTCTATGCACAAACTCTTCCAAAGTGACTTTGCATGCCCTTTTATTCCCCTCAAGTGGAATAGTCATTATGAATGCTTTGCTCAATTGGACAGTAGAAAACCTGATACAAACCCAGACTTTAAAGAGCTTGTAAAACTTGATGCCTTTTGCTGCCCTTTGAGCCATGGGAATTGATGTGAATGAATCCAGGCCAAGTTGCTAGAAGATGAGAGAATATGCAGGGAGCTGTCCAACTGGCTTTGCAGGTGACTGAAGACACAGGAGCATACCCAGTTTAGATTAGCTGAAACTGGAACAGACCTGAGTTAGCCTAAATTGCCAATCAGACTGAAGCATGCTAGTAAAATGGGGAATCAATAGACAGATCTGGAACCTGACAAAGAGTCCATGTGGATATTGATACCAAGATGGCTGCTGGAACACCCTCATGGGATTTTTGCCCTCCAGAATGAGATTTCCTCAAGAAACCAGGAGAAGCTCCAGATATTCCCCAGAGACCTAAACATTGGACCTTCCTGGGAGATTGATAGGTGGGGTAATCAATCAAAACTGCAAACAGTTGGAACTCCTCCTATGCCATTAGCAAAGGGCAGAATAACTAATGGTTTAAAAAGCAAGTGCAAAAGCAGAATTTCTCTCTCTCTCTCTCTCTCTCTCTCTCTCTCTCTCTCTCTCCTCTCTCTATCTCTATCTCTATCTCTATCTCTATCTCCTTTTGCACCCTGCTCTCACTGTGCCTGCCCCACATGGATCAACACACAAGTAAAACCTGGGCATTTATAATCTATAATGGGAAATTGTAGCATGTAAATCAGGCCTCATTTTCACTCTTCTGCTCCTTTCTCTCTACCTGGGACCTATGATCTGTTATTTTCTCCCAATTCTCATCCTTCCCTATCTTAATAAATTTCTGGCCTAATCAATGTGACATGTTCTTGAAATTCATTTTTGAAACCAGTCAAGAACCTAAACAAAATTCAGTAACAAGATGAACCATGATGCAGTAAATTACTTTTGTTCTAAATCTCCATACATTGGGACCATTTGTTACACAGCAAAAAATAAGTGATACATGTTTTAACTTGCACATGTTTATCTCCAAATTGAGGGCTTGCTCCTAGTCATTTAGTTGTCATGAGTGTATAGCATTAAAAAAATCCTTTCCCCATCACTCTGATCAAGATGTCTGAATGAGGTGCTTCTGAGCCACATACTCCCAATGATCCTTTTAACAACCAGCAAGAACTGGTTGAAGTATATTCATCAATGGTCCAGAAAACAATTAACAAATTGCTGTAGTATGGCACACATTGAATCATGAAAAAGACAATTTAAAAGCAGTATAATCTCATAGTGTCCTAGATGACCACTCTCTATCCTGCACCAGCCTGGTGGCATGCCTGCCTACACTCCTAGTGTGGTTCCCTGGCCTGGTTCAAGAGGGAGGAGAGCAACCATAGTTCACATACTGAGAGCAGGGATGTCTGGTCCATTCCTCTTATGGTAGTTTGAGGGATTGAAAAAGGACACTCTCAGTCTCACCATTCAAAAAATTGCCATGTTTTTAAAAGGCAGATTACAGAGATGTCCATCACAAGGCTAATAATGATAAATGAAGTCTTAGTTGTCTAGTTTAAGGGAATGTTGGCTCTAGGACATACAGTACAGTATCCAGGACAATGAGGAGACTGTTTTTTAGGGAAGAGGTGACATTTGCACATAGTTAAATGGAGGAAATCTTAGGGAAACACATTCATTCCCATGAAAAGGACCAAGGACACACTGTTCCTCTTCTTTGGCCTTAAGTTGTTCCCTAATTTCATGGATAAGCTCTGCAGGAGGGTCATTCCACAGGACAATCTGCCAAGACTGGAAACGTTGTTTTTCTTTTTTCTTTTTTTAGTTCTAGAATTCATAGAAATTTCCATGCTATCATTAGCTGAATACAAGTCTATAGAACAAATGCCTGAGAGTCTAAATTTCAGTGATATCATGCTAAAATATTCAAAATCCAGGTTTCATTATAAAAATGCAAAGCATACAAAGAAACAGGAAGCAATAGCTCAGGCAAAGGAGAAAAGGAAAGCAATAGAAACCTTCCATGTAGAGTAATATACCTGGAATACAGAAAACAAAGACTTATTTTTCAACAGTCCTAAACAAGCTCAAAGAGCTAAATGAAAACATGGTTTCAAAGTAAAGGACAAGATTAACAAAAAATAAAAATAAATAAAGTAAATAAAAATATAAAGGAAGGAAAGCCAATGTGGCTCAGTAGTTGAGCACTGGTTTCCAACAAACAATGTCCCAGATTCAACCCCCAACCCTGGTACCTTAAAAAAATTAAAAAAAATTAAAGGAAATCAGGAGAAAAATGGATGAACACAAAGGAAATATCAATAGAGATATTAGAGTTATGAAAATGAAACAGAGCTGAAGACCATATTAACAGGAATTAAAAATCACCTAGAGCGATTCAACAGCACATTGGAGTGGGCAAACAAAAAAGAATGAGCATTAAGAAAATAGAAAGCATCCACTATGATGAGCAGGAAAAAGAAACAATGAAAAAGTAACAGCATGAGGAACCTGTGAGACATCATTAAGTGGGAGTCTCAGTAGGAGAAAGAGAGAAAAGGGCAGGAAGAATAGCCAAGGAAATAATGGCTGAAAATTTCCCAAATTTAACTAAATCATGAACCAAGATGGTTAATGAAATCCAAGCAAGGTAAACCCAAATAACCCCAAACCATGGCATATTATAAAGAAAATGTTGATTGCAAAAGATATGGAGAGAATACTGAAAGCTGCAAGACAGAAGCAATATGTCATATGCAAAAAAGCCTCAATAAAATTAAATACTGATTTCTCATAGGAAACTATGGAGTCAAGAATGCAATTGGATGATATACATTTAATGTTCTGAGAGCAAAATATTGCCAACCACATATTCCATACCAGCAAAGCTGTCTTTCAAAAAGGAGGGTGAGATTAAAGACATACTGTGATAAGCAATAGCTAAGGGAGTTTGTCAAATCTAAACCAGCCCTACAAAAGATTGCAGGTTATAAATGGTTGAAAGTAAAGAGCAATAAACAATAGATTAATAGGTCAAAAAAGGTATGTGAAGAAATTAAGATTTCCGGTAAGGTTGATGACATGAGTTTCTATAAATGGCAGTACTAATGTTTGTTGCTTTGTGACTCCACTTTTTACTTCCAGGAAGATATAAAGGGCAAATTCATAAAATGTAATGATAATTCTGTGGTATTGGGCCCATAATATATAAATATGTGATTTAACACAGGAACTACCTAAAATTGGATGGAAGAGGTGAATGTATAATACCAAAGTTAAGTTGGCATCAAGCAAACAAGATTGTTAAATATATAGGATGTTAATTTTAATCCTCATGATAACTACAAAGAAAATATCAGAAAACATACAGGCACAAAGTGACACAAAGTAGAGTACAGGTTGTCAGGGGTGTAGAGTAAGGTGGTAAAAAAGTGCATTTTGGGAACATAGGTTTAGGGCATAAGAGAAAATTTCTGTAAATGATATCTTTATTGTACAGAATACAAAGCCCAGAAAGAGCAAATCCTCTTGCTTCTAACACATTACAAAGAGAACAAAAGAGTAGGGGAAGTATTCTCATCACAGCTGTTCTCCCAGTGTTGTTGACAACTGCTCTGGATTGTTTTGATAGCAGCTCAGAATGCCCCTTTTCACTCCAGAGAAGAGAGCCCAATCTATACTTTCTGAGTGTGGTTTTATCCACCTCAGGTTGAGGAGGACTTGCTACTGAAATTCTTTTTCTGATAGGTATTTGAGGCTGGTTGTTCCTGGTTTCTGGGTTTAAGATGTCATAAGGCCTTTACATTAGACTTAATTTCTTCCCCAGATGTGGAATGACACAGAATAGAAAAAAGATATGAAGGTAGTGGAAAGCTGTGGGATGCCCACATAGCTTGTGTTTGTGACTTTTGCAAAGAAATCATTGGTATATGAAATCTAGACAATGGACCCTAAAAGATGTCTGTGACTTCTCTAGAAAGGG
>JAQZBX010070301.1:0-15439 GCA_029593785.1 Cabassous unicinctus
CTAGAGTCTGAAGACAGGTTATCATGAGAAAGGAAGTGAGTAGAGGGTAGTGAGCTGATGCTCAATATGGGCAAATTCTATGATAAGGTGAAAAGGGGTGGTTTAGCAGTAGATGGGGGTGATAGTGGTGCAGTGATGTGATTGGTTTTGATGGTGCTGGAATGTGAGGGGAATTAGGGTGGGGGGTTGGTTGGAATATCAAGAGAATTGGGGGGAGGGCTGGAGTAAGTAGCAGGCAAATTGTAGGGATTTGAAGGTCTGTGGTTAAAAATACAATGGTAAGAATGCTTTCTATATAAAAAATTGCAGGAGAAGTTTACAGGTGCAGAGCATTGGGGTGGAGGATATGTGGGATAGAGGGCACCTGGGACATACTTCTATGAAATATAAAAACTTTCATCTTGTCATAGTGCGTTACTTCAGTGGGAAGGGACCCCAAAATAAACTAGAAAATATTAAACACTCATCCTGGGGAGTCCTACTATGTTCTCAGTTAGAGGAGCAAGGATCTCTACAGAACAGAAGCAGTGCCTAATAAAAGAAAACAGACAAATATGTTAAACCCTCAATATTATTGCAAGTGACTATGGATCTTATTCTCCAAAAATTGAAACTTAGTGATTACCATAGGTTCTGAGGGGGGTAGGAGGGAAGAATAGAATAGATGGAACATAAGACTGTGCAATTGTTCTGCATGATCTTGCAAGGATGGATACAGGTCATTTTAAATTTTGTCAAAATCTATAAAAGTTCCTAATGTAAAACATAATATAAAACATTGACCCTGGTTAGTAGAAAAGCTTTTATGTTTTTACATCAATTGTAACAAATGTAACATACACATATTTGATGTTACAAATAGGGAGAGGGGGAGGGGATTCAGTCTATAAGAATCCCTTATATTTTCTCTGTGACTTTTCTATAATCTAAACCTTCTTTTAATATAAAGAGAAAAAAATAAGACACTGGGAGAACATATAGAAGAAACTGTCACTGTATATAAAAGATCTTATGTTGATGAAAGGAACATTGAAAAAAATTTTATTGTACTTTATTTTTTATTTTTATTTTTACATGCTTATTTATGTATTTTATTAGAATTATTATTCTATTTTATTATTTTTAAATATATTTTTGGATTTGTTTTGGGAGTGGTTTTGAATCACAGAAGGGTGAAAACCATGTCAGGGAAGAATTACTGCTGCTGGGTGTTGGTGATGGAGAGACGTGTAGGGATTGATGCAACTGGGGCATGCCTCTATGGCATGTGAATAAGTGGTCACAGGGCATTTTCTCTGTGGGTGGAAATCTACACAATAACTAAAGAATAATGAATTTCTGCCCTGGGAAGTCCTACTACATTCTCTAATAGAGCAGAAAAAATCCCACGAGTACATTGGCAGTGCCTACTGAGGGAGGACAGACCATTATGCTAGGCCCTTAATATTGATGGTTGTATTTATGAACCTTTTCTCAAGAAATTGTAACTTAGTCTGGTATTATAAATTGCCTAAGATTTACATCCTGAAAGTCTTCTTTTTAGTCAAATGTGGCCTCTCTCTATGTTTAACTAAGAATATAAATGCACTACCTTCTCCCTGGTGTGGGACATGACTCCTGGGGATGAGCCTCCCTGGCACTGAACAATTATTACCAAGCACCAACTAGTGATGCATTTAGCAAAAACCTTTGACCAAAAGGGTAAATATTAAAAACAAATGAATTTTTATGGCTAAGAGATTTTAAGTGAGTTGGGAGGTCATTCCAGAGGTTACACTTATGCATATCTAAGCAGGATCTCATTGACTGCCACAGTAAACAGTACCTAAAACAACAGGCCTCCTGAGGGTTCTAGAGACATCTAGACACTATAGGCAGGGCAGACAATCTCAGGAATTTGGCACCCTGTCATTGGGTCTTACTTTGGAATATATGCTCCCCAATATAAGCAGAGTTAGATTCATTTACAATTTCCCTACATATGACTCATATGCCCTTTTATTTGAACCTATAATTAGCACTTTACTCATTATATATATATAATGTCCCAGAGACTGAAATCTTCAGTCTGTTCATATGCCAGTTGATCTTTTAATCTTAGCAATTATTGCAGCATCTACTCTCTAGTTCATTGGTCTCACCTAGGACAACTAACAAAATAATGAGGATGGTTGAGCTCATCCCAAAAAACAGAGAGTCTCTACAACTGCAAGCAAGCCAGTTCCATCCATCTGCCCCTGGGATCTAAGCCCTCTCTCAATTGGTAAGAGTGGGCATCATCATCCCAAAATACTCAAGATTGAGGAATGTAGAAACACAATGGGGCTTGCAACTATGGACTTAAATAGAATTATGCTTATTGTAGCAATGGAAGAAATTGTATCATTGATATAAAGATAGTAGCTACCAGAGGTCCTGAAGGATGAGAGAAGGAAGAATAGGTGTAACATGAGGTACTTCACAGGCATTGTAATTTTCTTGCATGATATTTCAAGGATGGATACAGTCCATTATACATTTTGTCAAAACCTATAAAATTGTGCAGGGCAGAGTGTAAACTATAATGTAAACTACAGTTCATGGTTAGTAGCAGTGCTTCAATATGTGTTCATCAATTGTAACAAATGTACCACACTAATGACAGAATTTGTTAATGTGGGAAAGTGTGGGATGAGGAGGGGCTGGGGTATATGGGAATCTCCTATATTTTTGTTGTAACATTTATGTAATCTTAAGCTTCTCTTAAATTATTTTCCAGAAAAATTGGCCTTCAAATATTAGGGCAAGGTTAAAATATTCTCAGAAAACAAAAATTGAGAGATTTTGTCAAAAAGAGATATTCCCTATAAAATACTCTAAAGGTTGTCCTGCAGAATTAAAGGAAAACACAAAAGAGAGTGATTTGAACTAGTGTGAAGAAATTAAGGTTATCCATCAGGGTAACTAAAAAGGTAAAAATAGACACAAAGTAAAGATGAGATGTATAAAAATCCAAGCAAAAAATGGCTGAAGTAAGTACTGCCTTTCAGTCATAACACAGAATGTTGATGGATTAAACTCCCATATCAAAAGACAAAGATTGGAAGAATAAGTAAAAAACATGAACCAAATATATGTTGTTTACAAGAAACACACCTTACACCAAAAAAAATAAAAAAATAAATAAATAAAACACAAAGAAAACAAAACAAACAAACATAAACCAAATGGGTTGAAAGTGAATGTTTGGAAAAATATATTCTTTCCATATAATCAAAAAGATTTTGTGTAACTATACTAATATCCAAAAAAAAAGTAGACTTTAAATGCAAAGCTCTTATAAGAAACAAGGAAGGAAATTGTATATGGATAAAAGGGGCAATACTCCAAGAAGAAATAACAATTATAAATATTCATGCACCTAACCACTGTTTCCCAAAATTCATGAGGCAACCTTGGCAAAATTGAAGGGAGAAATAAACATCTGCAGGATATACTTCAGTACACCACTCTCCTCAATAGATAGACCATCTAGACAGAGAATCAGTAAGGAAACAAGAACTTGAATAATATGATAAATTAACTAGACCTAACAGATAAATACAGGATACTGCACCCCAAAAGAGCAGGGAATACATACTGCTTAAAAGCACATGGATCATTCTCCAAGAAAGACCACATGTTGGGTCACAAAACAGGGTTCAATAAATGTAAGAAGGTTGAAATTATACCACTTCTTTGGATCATAATGGAATGAAAGTGGAGATTAACAACAAACAGAGAATAGAAAAATTCATGGAGGTTATGGATGTTAAACAATACACTCATAAACAATAAGTGGGACAAAGAAGAAATTGCAAAAGGCATCAGTAAATATCTTGAGATGAATGAAAATGAAAACACCACTTATGAAAACTTATGGAAAGATATTCTGTGTTCGTTGATATAAAGACTAAATATAGTCAAGATACCCGTTCTACTCAAATAGATTTACAGATTCATCACAATCCCAATTAAAATCCCAATGACCTTTTTTGCAGAAATGAAAAAGCAAATTATCAAATTTATTTGGAAGGATAAATTTGCCAGGAACACCTTGAGAAAAAGTAAGAACGAAGTAGGAGAACTCTAACTAACTGGCATAAAAATATATTATAGGAGATAGAGCAAGATGGCATTGATTTAAATGGGCACTCACCAGCTCTCTTGCAAAATATGGCTGAGTAGGGGCAAGATGCTGCCTTAATGAGCTTCTTTGGGAACCTACAGAGCAGGAGGCTTCAGGGCATCGATCTGGATGGAACTGGACAAAAAGATAAAAAAAAAACCCAAGGGAAAAGCATAAGTTTCTCACCCGGGGCCAGGAAACAGTGAGTGGCTAAGCCCCACCCTCAAAGCAAAAAGCCACTGGGAAACTCCTGGCTACCACCAGCCACTGAACAAGAGGGAGCATTCTCCATTAGTAAGAGAGTTCTGATGAAGGGTGGAGAGGGGTTTCCTTTCTGTGGGTTTGGTTACCTGGACCCTTTTTGAACTTTAGGGAGCATACCAGTTGGCAAAAGGTGGCTCTTGGAAGAAAGGAATGGCAATTTTGCTTAAGTACCCCGATTTACCTAGCCAAACTGGGAGAGACAAACTTGGGTTAGAGAAGGTGGAGTTAGGCAGTTGACTACTCCTGTGCTGAAAACTATCAAAATTTCAACTCCCCTAGAGGAGGAAAGCAATTGGAAGTGCTTAATAACCTTCCAAGAGCCTATTTAGGGTCCTCTGGTAGGAGGGCGATGCCTGAAAGAAGTTTGATAGTCATTTTTTGCATTCAGTTCAGATACCAGGGTCCCATTTGAATTTCAAAAGGGAACCCAACCTGAACAGGAGAGACAAGTGGGGATCTGATCACACAGGCTATACCATCCTGCTGCCCTGGGATAGAAGGCAATAAGAATAAAAAGGGGAGAGGTACTGTCAAGCTCCTAATCAGCAGGAATCTACCCAACTGCAGAGTCAAGCCTGCCCTAGGAAAAGTGACTGGATAGCTCTCTAGCTAACTGACCCAAGGAGAAAGTTTAGCTCAGTGGAGGAGTCTCCCCTTTAAGAGTATGAGGCCCCTGGTTCAATTCCCAGCTCTCCTTAGAGTAGTGATCCACTAGGTTATCAAATACCCAGGTCATATTTTACACATAGACAATATTTTTGTATTAGCTTCTCTTGGTTCTCTTACTATTCTTTAAAAATTTTCTTTTTTTAAAAATCTAACTTAGTTTGCTTGCTAAAACCTGGTTCAAAACCTGAAGAGGTCGGGCTACAGGGTAATTGATTGATGAACATTGGCAGCCTGAGAATCTCCTCAGGGGACTAAGAGGGAAAGCTATTTTTCCTAGGTTTTGTTTGATTACTTGCTTGAGTGTTTGTGGTTTGTTCTTTTTCCCCTCTTTCTCCCCCTTCCCATTTTTTCTACTTTTCATTAATTAGGTGCAGCTGTCTTGTTTCTTGTTTACTGTGTTTCCACCTTCCCTTTATTTCCACTTTTTTTGTATACCAGTTTTGTCTACCTGTGCTAATTCTTTTCCAACCTTCATTTTCCTATCTTCTGCTTTCTGTTTTGTTCTTACATTCACCTTTCTTTGTTTGTCATCAATTTTTCTTGTTTTTATTTCTATCTCCTCTATTCTTTTTTTTTATCTTTAAAAAAAAATGTCTCTTCTTTTCTCTTTCTCTCTCATTCTCATCATTTTGGCCTCTTAATTCACTCCAGATATCTTTCCCTATTCATTTTTCCATTTCATTGTTTCTACCCCACTTTTCTATTCTTATTCATTTCACTTCTAACATGAGTTAATTACTCATTTTCCTAGGTTTTATATGGTTCCTCTTTTACATTTTACTATTATCACTATTATTATCCTTTTGTTCTTCTTACCTCTTTCCCTTTCTCTGGACCTAATCGTTTTTTTCTTTCAAGGGAACACAGACAACAGCAAGAAGATAGAATAGGGGGAACAAAGTGCCAAAGAGAATATTTACAACACACAAAACAGCAACTAAACAAAACCCCAGAATAGAGAGAGAAACTAATCAATTTGTATAAACTCATCAAGATAAAAATATGACTAAATACCAACAAAAATTATAAACCATACTAAGAAACAGAAAGACATGGCCCAGCCCAACAAACAAACTAAAAAAGGGGAGGAGAGGCAGAACATGGAAGAATGAATCAGACCTTTCCAAAAAAATATCACAAACAAACTTAATGAAGTGAAGGAAGAGATTAAGTATATTAAGAAGACTGTAGGATAACATGCTGAAGAAATTGTAAACATACATGAAAAGATAATGGATATGATGGTGATGAAAGGCACAATCCAAGAATTCAAAAATACACTGGAAGCACATAACAGCAGATTTGAACAGGCAGAGGAAAGAATTAGTGATGAGGAAGACAGTACATCTGAAATCAAATAAGTAGTAGATCAGATAGACAAAAAGATAGAAAAAATCCAGCAAGAACTTAGGGATGTGAACAACAACACAAAATGCACAAACATGTGCATTATAGGCATCCCAGAGGAAGAAGACAAGGGAAAGGGGACAGAAGGGGTGTTGTAAGAAATAATAGATGAAAACTTCCAAACCCTATCGAGGGAAGTGGATATACATGTCCAGAAAATGCAGCACACCCCAAACAGAATATATCCCAACATGCCTACTGCAAGACACATACTTGTCAAATTGTCCAATGCTCAAGACAAAGAGAGAATACTGAAAGCAGCAAGAGAAAAGAGTACCATCACATGCAATGAAGCTCAACAAGATTAAGTGCTGAGCTCTCATCCAAAACCTTGGAGGCAAAAAGACAGTAGTATGATGTAGTCAAGGTGCTAAAAGAAAAAACTTCCAGCCAAAAATTCTCTACTCAGCAAAGCTAGCATTTATAATGAGGGAGGATTCAAAATATTCACAGATAAACAGAAATTAAGAGAGTATTCCAATAATAAACCTGCCCTACAAGAAATATCAAAGGGGGTGCCACAGGTTGAAAGGAAAAAAACAGGAGAGAGAGAATTGGAGGAGAATGTAAGAAAAAATTTTAAAAAAGAGAAATAAAAACAACATATGACATAAATAAACCCAAAGAAAATATGGCTAATGTATTTCCTTAATAGTAATAACAATGAATGTTAATTGATTAAGCTCACCAGTCAAGAGACACAGATTGGCAGAAAGCATAAGGAAATATGACCCATCTATATACTGTCTAGAAGATACCCACCTTATACCAAGGGATTTAAGCAGGCTGAAAGTGAATGTCTGGAAAACAATTCTACAATCATAAAACAACCAGAAAAGGGTGGATGTAGCTATGCTAATATCAGACAAAATAGACTTTAAATGCAAAACTACTGTAAAAGACAAAGATAGACACTATATATTAGTAAAAGGGGTAATCTTTCAAGAAGAAAGAACAATTATAATCATTTATGCACCTAACCGGGGCACATCAAAATACATGAGGCAAAAACTGGATAGGCTAAGTCAAGAAATAGATACCTCTATTATATAGTCGGAGACTTTAATATACCATTATCACCATTAGACCAAACATCTCGACAGAGAATCAATAAAGAAACAAAGACTTTGAATAATACATTAGAGTTAGTTTTTTTGAGTAACAGCCAAACTGTCCTCCACAATGACTGGAACATTCTATATTCTCACCGGCAATGGATGAGGGTCTCCATTCCTCCATATCCTCTCCAACAGTTGTTGTCCTGTGTTTATTTTAATGGCCACCAGTCAAATGGGTATGAGAAGATATCTCAACAATTCCACTGCTGAGTATATAACCTGAAGAATTGAAAGAAAAGAAATGAACAGATATATACACATCAATGTTCATACTGGAATTATTCACTATTGCCAAAAGTAGGAATCAACCCAAATGCTCATCAAAAGATGAATGAATAAACCAAATGTGGTACATACTCACAATGGAATATTACTCAGCTGCAAGAAGGAATGTCGTGCTAACATATGGGATAACATGAATGAATAACATGGACCCTATGTTGAGTGAAGCAAGCCATGTATCAAAGGATGAATATTACAAGTCCCCACTGTTGTGAATTAAGCAAATTAAGCAGACTCAGAGAGCCAATGTCTGGAAGATAGCTTTACAAGAAATAGAAAGGAAAATAAGGTTGTGAGCCAATGCCCATATGAGCATAATCTATGATAAGTTGGAAGTGTGTAGTTGGACAATGAAGGGATGACAGTAAGGCAGAGATACTATTCAGCTAGGCAGTGTAGGTTTGACAGGTGGATAGAGAGGGGAAAGTGGGTTGGATGGTTCATGGAACTGGGGGGAGGGTTGGAGGAGAGGCCAAGTGAACACAGGATTGGCGGGTATGTGGTTGAAAGTACAAAGTTGGGAAAGCTCTGATGGCAATATGACAAGGAAGGGTTACAGGTTTCGGGTGTTGAACGGAGGGCATTTGGGACAGGCGCACCTGGGGCAGGCTTCTAGGAGTGTGCAAGTGATCATTTTGTCACAATGTGTATCAATGGGTGGAGACCCACAAAATGAGTGGGAAGGAGCTTGACTCCCATCCTGGGGAGGACCAATATGTTTTCAAACAGAGGGGTGGGAGTCTCTCAAGAGCATGGGCATGTCCTAATAGGGAAGGACAAACCTGAGTGTCAAGACCTCAGAGTTGCTGTAAGTAACTATGAATCTTTTCATCCAAGGAGTGAACCTGGGTGGTTGCCATGGGCCCCTAGGGGAAGGGGAGGGAGGAATAGAATAGATGGAAAAGGGGGTATTTAAGGGACAATATAAGTGTTGTGCATGATCTTGCAATGTTCGATACAGGCCATGTTAAATTTCAGCAAAAATTTATAAAAAGTATATGGTCTAAAATGTACACCATAATGTAAACCATTGACCATGGTTAGTAGCTATTTTTCAATTTTTGTACATCAGTTTTAACAAATATACCATTCACACATAAAAAGATTACCAATATGGGGAGGGGGAAAGGGGGAAGAATACTGGGTATATAGGAGTCCCCCATATTCTGTATGTGACTTTACTGTGACCTAAAACTTCTTTGAAGACAAAATGAAAAAAAGTAAAACACTTAGGAAGAAATGGAAGAAAATGTAACTATACATACAGGACAACAGATATCACAGTGATGTAAGGCAAAATGTCAAAATAATTTTTAAAAATAGTTTTCATTATATTTTTAATATCCCAATTTTTCAAAATTTTAAATTTTAATTTAGTTATAGTTTTTCTAAATTATTATGTATTTTATTTCTTATGTTTAAAACTATCATTATTATTTCATTTTCATATTAATTGTATTTGGCGATATTCTTGGCTTCATCTTTGAAGAAGTTTTGGACCACAGAAGGGTTACAACTGTGGCAGGGGAGGGTCATTGGTGTGGGGTGTCAGTGATAGGGGATACATGGCAAGAAGTTCACCTGGGCATAAATTTAAGGCATATAAATGTGTTCACATGTTCATGGGGCATTGTCACAGTGGGGAGAGATTCACACAATAACCGAAAGAGTATTGAATTCCCATCCTGGTGAGCTCTGCCACATTCTCTAATGGAACAGCAACAATCACCTGAGTACAAGGGCAATGAATAGTGAAGAAGGATGGTCCATTGATGGGCCCTTGGTATTGATGACTATGCTTATGAGCCTTTGCTCTTGAATTTGCAACTTAACCTAGTGTTATAGGGTGCCTAAGAGTTATCTCTTGAGAGCATCTATGTTGCTCAAATGTGACCTCTCTCTAAGCCAAACTCAGCATACAAATGCATTACCTTACGTCCCATGTAGAACACAACTCCAAGGGATGACCCTCCCTGGCACCAAAGGATTACAACCAAATACCAACTAGTAATACAACTGGAAAAAGACCTTGAATAAAAGGCAGAAAAGTTAAAGACAAATGTGTTTTTATGGCTAAGACTCTTCAAAGTAAGGTGGAGGTCATCCTGGAGGTACTGCTTATGCATGTCTCTGCATGATCACATAGACTGCCAAGTAGATATTATCCCAAATGTTCAGGCTCCTGAAGGCTCTGAAGACACTGAGGTCCTACAGTCATGGAAGATAACTCCAGAGTTTAGTGCCTTGCTAGGGGACCCTATTTTGGAGTTCATTCTCCCAAGTGTGACAGAGTTGTACTCAGTTTTAACTTCTCTACACATGCCTCTCTGTCCCTTCTATTTGAATCTATAGTTGGAGCTAGAGTTGGTTGGTGTATGCCCAAGAGACCTGTATCTTTGGCTGCTCTTGTGCCAGCTGGAGCCTGAGCCTCAGTGGAGTTTCAACACCTACTCTCCAGTGCATTGGACTCACCCAGGAAAACTAACAAGGAGGTGAGAATGGACAACCTCAATACCAAGGAACCGAGAGAGTCTACAACTGCAAGCAAGTGAGTCCCATCCATCAGCCATATGGGATCCAAACCCCTTCTCAAATATAGGTGGTGTGGGCATCATCAACCCAGAATCCTCAGGATTGGGGAATAAAATATTGACTAGAGTGGACTTACTGGTATTCTACTATAGACTTATTGTGATTACAGCAATGGAAGGAATTATATCATTTATGTGGAGATAGTGGCCACTGGAGGTGTTGAAGGCAGGGAGAGGGATGAAGAGGTGTAATACCTGGGCACTTTCAGCACTTGGTATTTTCCTGAATGACTTTGCAATGACAGATACTGGCCATTATATATCCTGCTATAACATACAGAATTGAGTGGGAGAGAGTATACACTACAATGTAAACTATAATACATCTTTAATGGGAATGCCTCAAAATGTGTTCATCAGTTGCAATGAATGTATGACACTAATGAAAGAAGTTGCTAATGTGGGGAAAAATGGGAGATGTGGGGCATATGGGAATCCCTTACATTTTTTTATGTAACATTTTATGCAATCTATATAACTTTTAGAAAAAATAAAAAAAAATATATATATATATATATAAAGTCAATTATCTTTTAGAGCAAGGGTTGGCAAACTGTAGCCATGGAATGAATCTGGCCCTTTGCTTGATTTAAATGAAGTTTTATTGCAACATAGCTACAATCATTCTTTGGCATATTATCTATGTCTTGACTTCATGCTACAGTGACAGAGTTGAATAGTTGCAACAGAGATTGGATGGTCCCCCAAAACTAAAATATTTACTATCTACCTGTTACATAAAATGTTTTCCCACCACTATATTGGAGTAATTAAAATTAAGAAAAAATATGTTTAAAAAAATGTATTATAAAAGCCATAGTGATCAAAACTGTGTGGTATTTGCTCAGTGTTAGACATACTGAGAAGGGGAATAGAATTGAGAGATCAGAAATTGACCACACATCTATGTCCAACTGATATTTGACAAGGGTGTCATGCTTCCTCAACCAGGAAAAAATAGTTTATTCAATAATAGTGCAGGGATAACTGGATATTAATATCCAAAAGAATGAAAGAGGATCCTACCTCACATCTTATACACAAATTAACTCAAGATGGATCAAAGACCTAAATATAAGAGGCAAGACCATAAAACTCCAAGAAGAAAATGTAACATCTTCAATACCTTGTAGTTGGCAATGATTTAATAAATTTTATACCCACAGCTCAATCAATGAAAGAAAAATTAGATAAATGGGATCTACTCAAAATTAAAAAAAAAAACAAAAAACTTTTGTGCTTAAAAGGAATTTGTAAAGAAAATGAAAAGGCACTCTATACAATGGAAGAAAATATTTGGAAACCATATATCTGATGAAGTCTAGTATGCAGCATATATAAAGAAATCTTACAATTCAACAATAAAAAGACAACCCAAATTAAAAATGGACAAATGTAATAAATCGACATTTTTTAAAAGATGAAATACAAATGGCTAAAAAGCACAAGAAAAGATGTTTAACATCACTAGCTATTAGGGAAATGCAAATCAAAACTGTAATTAGATATCATTTCACACTTTCTAGAATGGCTAGAAAACTACGTAAGTGCTGGAAAGGATGTGGAGAAATATGAACGCTCATTCTCTGCTTCTGGGAATGTAGAATAGTGCAACCACAATGGAGGACAGTTTGGTAGTTCCTCTTGAAGCTAGGTAGGAATTGCCATATGATCCCGCATTCCCACTACTTGGTTTATACCCAAAAGAACTGAAAGCAGGGACATGAACAGATATATGCACCCCAGTATTTACAGCAGCATTTTCACAATTGCCAGAAGATGGAGGCAACATAAGTGTCCACCAAGAGATGAATGGATAAACTTAATGTGGAACATATATATGATGGAATATTATTTAGCTATAAGAAGGAATGAAATACTGGCACATGCAACAGCATGGATCTTATGATGAGTGAAATAATCCAGACACAAAATGACAAGTATTCTATGATATCACTGATAAGGAAATTTTTATAAGCAAACAGACAAAGGTAGAATCTAGAAGACAGGTTCCCAGGAGATACAATGGGAGTAGAGAATGAGAAGGCAACCTTTCATCTGTACAAACTTTATAAGTAGGTTGATTGTAATGGTTTAGAAATGGACAGAGGTGAGGGTAGAGCAACAGTGTGAGTTTAAGTAACAGTGATGAGGTAAGTCTGTGAACATAGTTGAAAGGGGAAACTTTGGGGTATATATGTTGCTAGCAGGAAAATCAGAGGCTGAAGCATGTGATGGTATAACACAGTTAATCTTGTGGTGAATGAAGATTGTGGTTAATAATACAAATATAAGAATATTATCTCAGCACCCATAAGAAAGATACACCATTTGTACAAGGTATTCATAGGAGGGTGGTGTATGGAGGAAAAATTCTCCTAAAGTAATATATGGACTATAATTAGCAGCAGTAGTTTGACATCCTTGCATCAATTGTAACAAAGTTACCACATCAACGTTAAGTATAAAAAATGGGGTGGCATTTTGGAATGTTGCATATTTTATTCTTAGAAAAATGTTATAGGCTGCAGAAACAACCAAGTTTCCTTGTCCATTATTCTCTTTTCCTATGTGACTTTTCTGAAAGTACATGTGAAATTTTTTACATAAGAACCAAGGCAAGCATATGATTTCTGTTTCAATTCTCAAGTAACATGACCCTGGTAAGAAGGGAAAGATAGGATATGGACAGGTGTCCTGATTTCTTTGAACATATTGAAAGTTATATAGTTAGATACCTTCATGGGATCTAAAGGTATCCTGGTTGCCCATAGGTATGTTTTCTGGATAGACAGAGGCCCAAACAGTAGCTAACAAAATGTTATATTTCTCATATAGAATTCCATGTCTTTTCTAAAATAAGATGGCAAAAAGATCTAGATTATACAATCCTTGCCCAATGGTTGAAAACAGAACAACAAGCTAAGCCCTTGATATTAAGGCTTACATTTACAAACGTTACTCCAGTAATAATGAAATAAGTCTAAGTAGAATTAATGCCTAAGAATTGCCTCCTACAAACCACCTTGTTTCTCAAATATGGCTTCTCTCTGAGGCAAACTTCAAATAAACTCATAACCTTCTGCCCAGCATGGGACATAACTCTCAGGGATGAGCCTCCATGATACAAAGGGATTATTACTATACCTTAATGAGTGATGTATTTGGAGGAAGAGCTTAACCAAAAGGGGTAAATGCTAAATAAAATATGGTCTTTATGTCTAAGAGATTTCAAAGTGAGTCGGGATGTCATTCAAGAGGTCACAACTATCCAGATCTCAGCCAGCCTTCACAAACTCCCACAGTAATAAAAATATCAAACAAAAGTGGTCCTGAGGTCCACACGGCTGTTCAGACAACTTAGACAAGCCATATGGCCTTATGAAATCCACACCCCCCCAGTAGGCCCTATCTAGGAATATATATAATCTGTTTCCTCAATATAACATAGTATAGTTTTATAAATTCCTTAATCGCAATTTGTCTATACCTTTTATCTTAACCTACTATTTTCAATTTACCTGTTAATTATAGTCCTCAGAGATTAATAGGCTTCAGATTGTTCATATGCTACTCAAGCCCTGAAATATATTGGCTATGTGGTTAAAAGACCAATCACAAATAAAGAGATAGAATCAGTCACCAAAACCCTGCCAACCAAAAAAGACTGGGACCAAATGATTTCATAGATAAAATCTGCCAAACATTAAAGAAATATTCATTTCAAATCCTCCTCAAATCGTCCAAAAAGTTGGAGAGGAAGGAACACTACTTAACTCGTTCTATGAGGCCAACATCATCCTAATACCAGATCCATGTAAAGATACTACAGGAAAAAAAACATTATAGACCAATTTCTCTTATGAATATTGATACAAAAATCCTCAAAAAATACTTGAAAATCAAATCCAGCATCACATTAAAATAATGGTACAACTTGATCAAGTGGGTTTTATTCCAGGTATGCAAGGGTTGTTCACCACAAGAAAAACAATTACCATTATATACCACATTAACAAATCAAAGGGGAAAAACTATATGATCATCGTTATTGAAGCAAAAAAGCATTTGACAAAATCTAGCATCCTTTTTGATAAAAGATTGGATTAAAAGGAAGCTTTCTCAACAGGATAAAGGACAAATAGCAAAAACAGACAGTTTACATCATATTATGGTGAAAGACTTGAAGTTTTTCCTCTAAGATTGGAGATAAGACAAGGATGCCCACTCTCACCAATGTTATTTAACATTGTGGTAGAAATTCTGGCTAGAAAAGTTAGATAGGAAAAGAAATAATTGGTTTGAACTCCTGTGTTCTTAAAATATATATTTAAGCATGTGTAATTTTAAGTAAAATAATTATTTTATGATAATCTGAAGGACATAGGTAATCAATGCACTGCTGGAAAAATCATGTTAGGAATTGAATTTTACATTAAAATCAAAATCCCACACATTTGGTACTAAAGGGTAATAACAACGCCATTTTCATGGTGTATAGTAAATAATATTAACAATAAAGAAAATGTAATAATATAATAAAAATAGTGTTAATATTTACCTATCATGAAAATTTAAAATGTATAGTGAGTTGATTGTATAATAATATTTTTGGGAAAATTTTATTTGTTACAGCAAAAATATCTTAATGAAATAAAATTATTTACTTTTGTCTGGCAATACAAAAAAATTGCTGTATCTTATTCAAGACATTAAAAGAAACAAAATGTCACTCTTCTGCAATTTAGATTTATTTTTCAAAATGTTAAATTGTTTATTTAGAAAATATGTACCCATTATTAGGCTGGTAGTACTTCAGTTTTAACAAGAAATGATGCATATTCCCTCAAGATTCTTAATTGTTGCTTCTCCTAAGGGCAAAGGAGGCATAATATAAATTATAAAATAATTTCCAATATGAACTCTCTATATAAGTGACGTGTTTGTTTTTCCTGATGCAT
>JAQZBX010070302.1:0-15439 GCA_029593785.1 Cabassous unicinctus
TCTCTGTGTCTGCTTATCTCCCCCTTGCTGTGAGGTCTTGCCGCATCAGCCCACGGGAGGGGCCGGGAAGCGAACCCGGGGCCTCTCATATGGTAAACGGGTGCTCTATCCATTGCGCCACACCCGCTTCCTGCCGTGAGGTTGCTGCATCAGCCCACCGCACCGCTCAGTCCGGCGTGCCCTCACAAGGAGGCCTCGGGACCCGAACCCGGGCCTCCCATATGGGAAATGAGGGCTCTATCCACTGAGCCACACCCGCTTCCCAACCCAGCACTTTTATACCATACAAAATGAAACAGAAAGAAAAGGTTAAGTATAATTAGTGTCCCCAAATGGGAGGAAGGCAGAAAATTCACAGATCCAAGATCATCAATGAACCCCAAGAACAGGGACTACACCAAAAAGGCAAAACTATTCCAAAGTGCATCATAATCAAATTGCTCAAAGCCAGCAATTATTAAAAAGTAAAAAAAAAAGTATCTGGAGAAAAAAGACAGATTATTTACTGAGGAACACAGACAAGGATGACAGCAGATTTCTTGGAACTAATGCAAGGGAGAAGACATCTTTAAAGCACTTAAAGAAAAAAAATTGCCAACTTACAATTTTATATCTGGTGAAAATATCTTTCAAAAATGAACATGAAATAAAGGTGTTTTCAGCAATTAAAATAGCAAAAAGTATTCATCACTAGCAAACCTGCACTACCAGAAATGTTAAAGTAGTCCTTCATGAAGAGGAAAAATGATGCCAGTCGAAAAGCTCCAGAAATGAGATGGATGAATGGATACGCAAGTATGTGCATATACACAATTTATTATAGATTTAAATGATATAATTACTTAAATATTTTAAAAATATTAATGACAAAACAAAAATAACGCATTGTGGAATTTTAATATGTATACATAAATGTATCACAAATATAGCATAAAGATGAAAGGGGAGAAATGGAAGCATACTTTTGTAAAGTTCTTATACTGTACATAAAGTGGTACACTATCACTTGAAGATCAACTGTGATAAACCTATATACTATGCTGTATACTGCAAACTATACTGCAAACTATATATTTGATTATACACTATATACCACAGATGCTAAAGTGACCACTAAAAAAGTAAGCAAAGAGTTAGAGCTAATAAACCAACAAAGGAGATAAAATCAAGTCATAAAAAGGTACGTAATCCAAAAGAAGGCAGAAAAACAAGAATCAAGGAACAAAGAAGGGACAGAAAATATATAGCAAGACTTAAATCTAACCATATCAATAATCACATTACATTTAAACTGTCTAAACACCCCAATTATAAGGCAAAGATGGTCAGACTGGATAAAAAAGCAAGACCCAATTACATGTTACCTGTAAGAAATGAACATTAAGTATAAGGACACAAATAGTTTAAAAGTAAAAGTATGGAGAAAGATATTCCATATTAACACTGGTCAAAAGAAAGCTGGAGTAGCTATTTTATTAACAGACAAGGAGATTTCAGAGCAAAGAATATTACCAGGCATAAAGAAGATCATTTCATAATGATAAAGGAGTCAGTTCACCAAGAGACATAACTATTGCAAACTATTATTTACTTAATGGGAGCTTCAAAATAAATGAAGCAAAACTGATAGAGCTGTAAGGAAAAACAGATCCATAAATACAGGAGGAGACTTCAATATCCTTCTCTCAATATTTGATAGAAAAGTAGACAGAAAACAAATAAGCAAATAGAAGACGTAGACAATACTATCAAGCATTTGGCCTAATTGATCTTTATAGACTACGCCACCCCCCACCCCCACCCCAAACAGCAGAATAGCTATTCTTTTCAAGTGCATACAGAACACTTACCAAGAGAGACCATATTCTGGGTCATAAATCAAGTCTCAATAAATTTAAAATGATTCTAAACAAAAGAGGTATGTTTTCTGACCACAATGGAATTAAATTAGAAATCAATAACAGAAAGATACCTGGAAAATCCACAAATATCTGGAAACTAAAGAATACACTTCTAAAAAATCAATATGTCAAAGAGGAAATCAAAGGGGATATAAGAATGTACTTTGAAATTAATGAAAAGGAAAACACAATATATCATACTTGAACACTATTAAAGCAGTTTTTAGGGGAACATTTTTAGCACCAAATGCATATAATAGAAAAGAAGAAAGGTCACAAATAAATGATCTCAGCTTCCATCTTAAGTAATGAGAAAAAGAAGAGCAAATTAAACCCAAAGCCAGCAGAAGCAAGGAAATAATAATGATCATGGTGGAAATCAATGAAATAGAAGACAGGAAAATAATTGAAAAAAATTAATGAAATCAAAAGCAAGGATGAATAAAATTGATAAACCTCTAGAGCTAGGCTGATCAGGAATAATAAAAAAAAAAGTACACAAATTATCAGTATAAGGAATGAGAGATGGGCACCACTAGATGTTCCAAAGTTATTAAAAGGATAGGGGAATATTGTGAACGTTATGTGTATAAATTCAGTAAGAAAAATAAAGAAAAAGTACTAAGAAGGGAAAAGAAGTAAAACTGTTTTTATTCACAGACAACATGATTGTCAATGTAGGAAATCTGATGGAATACACAGAAAAGCTACGAAAACTAATCAATGAGTTTGTCAAGATTGCAATATACAAGACCAATAAACAAAAATCAATAGTTATTTCCATATACTAGCAACAAATAATCAGAAAATGAGATTTAAGACAATACAATTCACAACAGCATAAAAATTAAATAGTGGTAAATATGACAAAAGATGTGGAAGCCCTATACACTGAAACTATAAAACATTGCTGAAAACAATTGAAGAGGACTAAAATAAACAGATGGATATCTTGGTCATGGGTCAGAATACTCAATATTAAGAAATCAATTCTTCCCAAATTCAAAGCAACACAGTACCAATAAAAATCCCAGCAGGCTTATTTTATAGAAATTAACCAGCTAATTCTAAAATTCACCCAGAAATACAAAGGACCTAGAATAGCCAAAATAATTGAAAAGAAGAAAAAACCTGGAGGATTAACACTCCCTGATTTCAAGATTTTATTATAAAGCTACAGTAATCAAGATGGTGTGTTGGTGTAAGGCCAGGCAAATAACTCAAGGAACATAATAGATCTACTAGGTCTGGAAATAGACCTATGTATATATGGACAAGTGATTTTTTTGACAAAGTTACAAAGACAATTCATGGAGAAAGGAAATATATAGTCTTTTCAACAAATGATGCCAGAGCAGTTAAATATCTATACGCAAAAACAATGAAATTCTATCCATACCTTATACATTTTAAAAAATTAACTCAAAAAGGATCATAGAGCTAAAGGTAAAGCCTAAAACTATAAAACTTTTATAAGAAAACACAGGAGAAAATTGTTTTGACACTGGCTTTTAAGAAAGTTTTTCATAGCTATAACACCAAAAATATGATCCATAAAAGAAAAAAGATGATCAACTGGATTTATTAAAATTTAAAAACTTCTCTTCAAAAGACACTGTGAAGGGGATGTAAAGACAAGCCACAGGCTGGGAGAAAATATGTGCAAATTACGTGTCTGATAAAGGATCTGTGTCTAGAATATATAAAGAACTCTCAAAACAGAACAATCAGAAAACAATTCAATTTTTAAAAATGAGCAAAAGATTAGAACAGACACTTTATCAAGGAAGATAAAGGCACTGTACATAAGCACATGCAAAGATGCTCAACATCATTAGTCATTAGGGAAATGCCAATTAAAACCTCAGTAAGCTATCACCACACAGCTGTTAGAAAGGCTAAAACTAAAAATACTATCTATACCAAGCATTGGCAAGAATACGGAAGAACCTGGACTCTCATACACTTCTGCTGGGAATGTAAAATTGTACAACCACTTTGGAAAAGTTTGGCAGTTTCTTAAATAAGGAAAAATGCATCTATCATCTGACCCAGGCTTTTCACTACTAGGTATTCAAGAAGAAAGAAAGGATGTGTCCATACAAAGACTTGTTTACAAATGTTCAGCACAGCTTTATCTGTAATCGTACTTGTTGGGGACTGGGTCATGTGCCCCACAAAAGGCATGTTCAGGTCCCAAACCCTGGTCCTGTGGTGTGAACCCATTTGTAAACAGGACCTCTGAAGATGTTATTAGTCAAGGTGTGCCCAAACTGAACGAGGGTGGGCCTTAATCCAATATGGATGAAATCCTTATAAGCAAGGAAACTGGACAAGGGAAAGGAGGCCACGAGGAAGCAGTGGACAGAACTCAGAAGAGAAAGAAGACAGTGCATGTGCACCACATGTGAAGGAAAAGCCAAGGAACCCCGAAGATGGCCAGCATGCCAGAAGATACCAACCCTGGGAGGAAGCAAGCCTTCCAGGCTCTGAAACCATAAGCCAATAAATTCCTGTTGGTAAGCCAACCCATTGTATAGTAATTTTTCGGCAGCCAGGAAACTAAAAGAGCCCTCATACTGGACACATCCCATCAAGAAGTAACGGGATAAACTGTGGAATGTCCATAGAATGGAATATACTTCAGCAATACAAAGGAATGAACTATTGATATATGGAATAGCATGGATGAATCTCAAAAATAATTATGCTAAGGAAGCCAGACCAAAAAAAAAGGGTACATACTGCCTGATTCAATTCATAGGAAACTCAAGAAAATGCAAATGAATCTATCCTGACAGAAAGCAATATAGAGAACGAGGGAGCAGGAGGTGGCTAAAGAAAGGAGCAGGAGGAAACTTTTGGGGTGATGGATATGTTCACTCTCTTGATTGTGGTGATGGTTTCATAGATGTATACATATGTCAAATCTTGTCAAACTGTGCACTTTAAATATGTGCAGTTTATTGCATATCACTTATACCTCAATTAAACACACACACACACACACACACACACACACACACACACACACACAAGACAATGATTTTCCCTGGAGAATTTTTCAGAAAATCAGCATGTGTGATACAGCTATCCAACAACCATTCATTAAGTCCCTACCTTGTGCCAAACACTGGCCCTCGAAACAAACTAGCCCTGGCTGGGGCTGAGTGTTTCCATTGTGCTACTCTGCTGAAGGCACAAAGTTTCTGAAATGCTGTGGAAAAAACAAGTTTTAACTGCTCTTGTTGGCCTCATTACATGCAAATTACACTGAAATGTATCATCTTTTATCATGTGTTGTGACTATAGTTACATACTAATTTTGATATCACACTTGTGCCTGCCCATACATTTGCACAAATAAGATAATTCATTAAGAAAGGACCAGAAAACCCCATTCTGGGTCTACTAAGAAGAACTTTCAGCAAAATTAGCAAAGAAAGAAAATCTGCTCATGTCCTCATGTAGATGATCTGGTTTCAACACAAAATGAGTGGGAAGACTTCTAATTTCCTCTATTGCCTTTTGTGTGCATCTGGGAGATAATCGTTTGTTGTGTTCACGGAGCCTTATTTGCCATCATCTCTTATTCCTAAGATTTTCCATTAAACCATGTTCTTTAGACCATTGATAATTGGCAAAGCTATCAATTACTGAATTCACCTTGCGTAATCTGACTCCTGATATGCAAAGTTCAGAGAAGCAAAAGTCAGTGCCATGTGCATCAGGTCTTAAGTGTAAAATACTGGAAGGTGACACTCTTTTTTATCAATCAGCTGTTATTAGCATCACATTGAGATAACATTCACTGGCATAAATGACCTTTTAAAGGAAGAGCCATTATTTCAATAGTAATACCATTAAAATATTGGTCACTGGGCCTGTCAACATTTTTTTTAACAATGGAGAAATATTTGGAAAAGAATTTCTCATACAGATCATATAGGCTGAAGTTGGGCAATACATTCTCCAAAAGAAAGTGAGGAAACTCCACAAATATGGAAAACTAAAATTGCATGACTACGTACAACTTTATTTGAGCCAGAATTGGAGAATGTGCTTACAAAGTGAGACAAGAAGCTTATTTTAAATGACATTACAAAACAAGTTATCCAAATTAATATTTAGTAGAAACTGCTAACATGTACCTGGACTACATCTATAATTAATTAAATTAGAAACAAGATCAGAATCTATTTTCTGTTTTTACACAAGACAAGAAAGGTGACTTATAAAAAAGAACAAATATAGGATTCAAAATTTGGCAAAGACTGAGATGATTCAAGCTGGCCCTAAACCATTAATAATGTTTTTGAAAGATTGGGTTATTAGATTAACAGTTGTAGGAGATGGACACTATTTATGTAATGTTAAAGCAAACATTTTGATTAACTAAACATTTCCTAAATTGCAAGCAAAAATGTGAAACTCAATCTGACACCTGTAGCAAATCTGAAGGCCTGCCCTGGTCAAGGGCACAGGGGGTTTCGCCATTCTGGCATGAATTCTGTAATCCTGCTTAGAAGGGAAAAGAGCCACACCCTGTGTTCTAGATGAGGTTTGTTCCTTCTTCAAATGTTAACTAAAGAAAAATGTGTGATCAGTTTTTAACCCTTGCTGCCTCTCACTGGATAACTTAGCCCCTATTCTTCCCAAAGCCCTGAGAATGCTACCGATTCTTGGGCTTTCTTTGGTCAACAGTGTGTGGCTGCTGCCCCGTCATGTAGCAGGCACCAAGGGGCTCTACTTACGTCATGCATGGAGTCCAGAAGCTTGGTCAGCTGGTAGAACCTCTGCCAGCTCTGCCCAGAATTGTTGGGACATTTAGTTACCATCTTCCTCAGTTCTTTGATATAATTTGTCCTCATTTCTTCAAATGCAGCCTGGCTTCGGAGGCCATCCTTTGGAACTGTGTTTAAGGAATACAGACATGTAAATCCCAGAATGGAAAACAGTTTAAGCATCTTATCAGTTACATCTCCTAGAGTATTTTGAGGTCATTAGGCTCCCACTTTTACAAGGATACTGAGTCTCAACTAATTGCATTTATGAATAAATATGGCAGTTTTTCATTGGTAAACCCTTGTAAAACACATATATGAAAGAATAATACCAACTACTATTTATTGGGCGTTTATTATTATATACTTTGCATGCATTAGCTCACTTAATCTGACATCAATCTTGTGACATAACGATTAGTCACATTTTTCAAGAAGACTGGGGAAGTTAACTAACTTACCCAAAGACACAATAAATTAAATGGCAACAAAGTGGTATGAACCGAAGTCTGTTTCCAAAACCTGCCTCTTAACCACAATGCTACATTGCCTTGTGGCCTGTTGTCAAAGTGTTTCGCCAATACTTCAGAGGTAGGAAAATATATTTTTATTTTTCCAGGACAACTGGTAGAGCCACAATCTAAGCTAGGGCTAGAATTAGTAAGCAACATCTTCATATTCAAGTTCAAATATCAAAGACACTCTTGGAAATTGGCTGTCTACCAAGACAAGGATGCTGCATACAAAGAAGCACTTTCCATCTTCTTGGCTCCAGGATCACGACTTACTGAGGCAAATGTCATGTGACCTCCCAGAACAACCTCATGGAAGGTCTGTGTACTGATTTGTGTGTGTAATGGGACTAACACAAACAGTGGCTCTGCATGCAAGGCAAAATTTATACTTTCAAAGAGTATAAACTATGATTGTCTTTACCTTTGATAAGGCAGAAAATTAAGCATTATGTTTCCTGCTTCCCTTTTATGTAGTAGCTAGCCTTCATACATAAAATAAAATAATTCCACTAAAAAAGAATACATGGCATTCAGGACTTGTAGGCATATCACGTGCTTCTCATGACTTGCTGAGAGGAGACGCTGTTTTCCCAGACCCACGTGAAAGCACTGTTACTGAGAAAAGGGGTGCCCATGTGCGCATTTCAGGAGTAGGTGCTGGGCAGAGCGTAAACTAAAGGTATTCCCTTTGAAAAAATCTACTTACATGTTTGTTTGCTTTTTCACTGTAGCCAATAAATACTTATGTTTACACTTTAACTCTGAAAAATAAAATCACATAGAACTTTCTTTTCAGGAAATGAAGACCTAATGGAAATTCATCTTGTGATACTAACATTCTGAATTTAAAACTGCTCTTACTTTCCCTTTTTAATCACATATCAAAATTGCAAATTTATCAATAACTTGTATGAATACTAATCTACTTGCATCACCAAGCACTTTGTAATGGCCAAGCAGGTTTTTGAATTATGTACAAAACTAGAAGCCAGGAATACCATTGTTTCCACATAATTACATGGGACATCAGGGTTTATCTTGCAAATTAACTTCTAATATTCTATTAGTAATCATCTCCTTGAGTTTAATTGTTGAGGTTTTTGATTTGTGGTTTACCTAAGTCTATCCTCATGGGGGAAAATAAATGCATACTAGCAACTGCACGAATTCCTGGGACTGCCACAATATTGATTGTATTTTCAAATATTTGACATTCACATTGAGTGAAATTATATAAGACACAGTTTTTTTTCTTTAAAATTAAAACCTTGTTTTAAAGGTATAAAAAGCATAAAGAGCGGGGGTAGTGGGTGTACATGGGAATCCCCTATATTGTCTATATGACTTTTCTGTAACATCAAGCTTTTTGTAAAATGATTGGGGAAAAAAAAAAGGACACTGGGTGAATATATAGAAGAAACTGTCAATATACATAAAAGGTAACAGACCTTACATTGATGAAAATCACAATGCAAAAAAATTTTATATTTTTTTAATTTAATTTTAATTTTTAAATTTTATTATTATTTGTTGGCTTTGTTTTGGGGGAGGTTTTGGATTGCTTAAGGGTTGCAACAGTGGCAGGGGAGGATCACTGATGCGGGTTATCAATAGTGGGGGGGGGATGTGTGGAGAGGGAGCACGTGGCACATGCCTTCATGGAATATGAATGTGTTCATATGTTCATGGGATGTTGCCTCGGTGGGTGGAGACCCACATATTAACTGACCGAATATTGAATTCCCACCCTGGGGAGGGAGTCCAGCTACATTCTCTCAGAGTGGCAAGAAATACATGGGTAGTGCCTACTGAAGGAGGACAGAACAATATGCCAGGCCCTTAATAATGATGCTTGTACTTATGAGACTTATTCTTGTAAAACTGCTTCTTAGCCTAGTAATGTACATTGCCTAAAAGTTACCTCTTGAAAACCTCCCTGTTGCGCAAACGTGGGCTCTCTTGAAGCCAAACTCAGCATATAAATTCACTACCTGCCAACCCCCCCACCAGCGTGGGACATGACTCCCACGGATGAGCCTCCCTGGCACTGAAGGATTATTACCAAGTGCCAGCTAGTGATGCATTTGGAAAAAGACCTAGACCAAAAGGGAGGGATATTAAATACAAATGAGTTTTTATGGCTAAGAGATTTCAGTGTGAGTTGGGAGGTCATTCCAGAGGTTACGTATATACATGTCTCAGGAAGATCTCACAGACTACCACAGTAAACAGTAACTTAAGAAGGGTTGCACCTGAGGGCTCTAGAGACATCTAGACACTATATGCAGGGCAGAAAACCTCAGGAAATCAGCACCCCATTGGCTGGGCCTTACCTTGGAATATAGGATAACCCATCTCCCCAGTGTATCAGAGCTAGACTCGTTTATACTTTTCCTACACATAGTTCTACTGCCCCATTTATTTGAAACTATAATTAGCACTATATCCATTAACTATTATGTCCTAGAGATTTAAATCTTTGCTCTATTCATATACTGGTTGAGCCCTGAATATCAGCAGAGTTACAGCCAACACCTACTCTCCAGTACACTGGAATCATCCAGGACAACTAACAAAAGGATGATGATAAACAATGCCCATGCCCCAAAAAACAGAGTGTTTACAACTGCAAGCAAGACAGTTCTATCCATCTGCCCCATGGGATCTAAGCCCCCTCTCAATCAGAAGCAGAGTGGGCATCACCACCTCCAAAATGAACAAACATAAAGGGGGAATGCAATTATGAACTAAAGTAGACTTATTATTACTCTAGTAATGGAAGAACTTGTAACACTGATACAGACAGTGGTCACCAGAGGTTCACAGGGGAGGGAGAGGGAAGAATAGGTATAACATGGGGCATTTTGGGGACACTGGAATTGTTCTGCATGATACTGCAATGACAGACACAAGTCGTTATACATTTAGTCAAAACCTATAAAATTGTGCAGTGCAAAATGTAAACCATAATGTAAACTGTAGACCATGATTAGTAAGAATGCTTCAGCATGTGCTCATGAGTTTTAACAAATGTACCACAGTAATGAAAGATGTTGTTAATGGAGAAAAGTGTGTGTGGGGGGGGGTGGGGTGGGGTAAATGGGAATCCCCTATATATTCGATGTAACATTTATGCAATCTAAAGCTCCTTTAAAAATACAGAAAAAATGCTTTTAAAAAAGCATAAAGAGGGAGGGTGATAACTGGAATGTTAATATTAAAAGCAGAGACTCACATTCTAACAGTATTTTGCAGACTTAAAATTTCCTAAAAGAAACTCAAAGTTTGCAAATAACAGCCTCTACTGCCCATCTCTAAACATTTATAAAAGTTATAAAACTGTAGAGAGTACACCTTTAGTTTTTTTATATAGTTATTTATATGGATGTTATTCTACACATTAAAAAAAATTACCTAACATAAAAATAGGGAAAATTTCACTGCTATATTTAAATGCTATTTAATAAATCTACTCAAATTAACCTGGGTAATCTTCATCCAAAGACCTTTATATTTCTACGAGTTGTGATATCAAAAATTCTCAAGATCATGAACTTGTATCCAGTATTAATATTTATATATTTTACTGCAGTAATAGAAATACATTGCACCAACTTCCCAGTCAGATTTTTTTTTTAAAGTTGAAACAAACCCACAAATAAAGGGAATTTGAGCAAAGCTTCAAATTTTGGAGGTCTGCCCAGAGTTTCTGAATTTACTTATTAAATACAGCAGGGCTTCTGGAAATCATCCAAAATCTATGGGCTAGAGTAGTGCAAACAGACACTAGGGTAGAAATTCGTCTCTTTTCCTCCATAAGCATAAAAGAACATAAATTCTCATTATATCATTGCTAAAAAATTTTCTTGATACATTGGACATCAGGTGTGCAATTTAACATTCCTATATAAGAAGAAAAATATTTATGCCTTCCATCATAGAATAGCAAAATAAACTTACTAAAGCAGTTTCTATGAGTCGTAAAATTCTTAATCTTTTCCTGCCTTTTTATTTTGCTTATCCTCCATCTAAAAAAATCAAAATTGAAAGTACTGAGGTACTTGGAAGCTAACAAATTAATTCAGGTAGCTTCAAACCGAGATCAGATTATAGACAGAATAAGTAAATGGATGTAAAAGAATAAGACACCAATTAGGATTGAGTAGTCAACATTTATACAGAATTACTATCACAAGCATTTTTAGAAAAAATCATTTAAATTCTATCATCTAGGTGACATATTTACTTTAACATTTTCCTAACTGGTTCCTAACAAAGCTGAATTTAAAGATTATATTTCCAAAATTATATTCCAAAAAGTATAAATCAGGAACATCAGGAATCATGAGGAACCAGGGAAATAAAGCCTGGCTATATTATATTGCCCCTGCAGATGAAGGGTTGCGAACACAAACGCTACAGGAGATCAGGCTGGGTGTAATAATAAAGAATAGTGAGGCCTGTGGCAAACTGGAGAGAACATGCCTTGCCCTGGGCAATCAGATTCAAAGAAAATAAAACAAAAGTCCCAAACAACCCAAAAACCCTGTGCTGGTCAAACAAAACACAGCTGTTACCCGTTGTCCCCCCTCCCTACCAGCGCTGCTGGCTTGGCACCCCTTAATAGAGTCTACAGTCCTGCCTGTCCAACACTGCCCACCTCCCTGCGGCAGTCCTGTGCCATCAGCCTGCCTGTCTGCTCCTTGCTCCCTGCTACTGGGAGAATGGAAACAACATTACACGGGAAGTCCACAGTCCTAGGTTTGGATCTTAACTCCTGGAGGATACTGAGCAGATAACACTTGTGTGTCCCCGTTTTGCCAACTTTGAATGCTGATATGTAATAGGGTTGTTTTAAGTATTAAATTAGATAATATATGGAAAACCTTTGTAAACTTCGATGTGCTAAGCATAGGCGAAGCAGGGTTATACTCTACAGTTGCCCCTGCACCCTCACTTCCTTCTATTTATAAATTTTTAACTTTTAGTTTTAAAGAAGTTTAGATGACATAAATGCTACATTAAAAATATAAACTCTGCCTGATTCAGTCTCAGTCTTTCTCAGACCCAGTCCCTCCTTTGTTGAAGACAATATCTCTTCTTACCCCTTCTGTCCTTATTGCCGTCGCTAATAATGTCACTTCTCTAAACAGTTCTACTGAAAACCGGTCTCTCTCCCCACGCCCTGATTCACACACAAAGGGGAGGGCTGGGCATGGGCTGCCTCCAGGTCATCACTCAACCACCTCGTGCCTCTCGCATGGTACCTGTGCTGGCTTTTGACATAGGAAACTCAGTGGCCACAGCACTTGGCTCAGAGCTTTCCTCCCCTTACTTTTGCCTGCCATAATTCTTGGTATCACCCTCATCTGACAAGAGCTTCCTCAAATTCCTTCTTTGTCTGAAAATTCCTGTACTGTCTAAGAAAGAAGGGCCCAACATCCCCTGCCAAGGCTAAAGCCTGTCCTCTCTTGTCTCCTCTGGAACCTATGCCATCAACTCTCTCTCTTCTATACTTGATTCCAGAAGCCTAAAAAAGCTTTCCATCAATCTGCAAGTCCTTGGCCATCCGGCACCTGCCTGGTGCCTAATGGTCAATTCCAGTAGGCTTCTCTCAGCAATCTCAACTTTCTTTGGAAGCTATGCTGTTAGTCATACCCCTTTTGGAAACCTTCCGCTGGTGGCTCTCATCACAGTTCTGTATGATTCCTGTCAATCTCTGCCACCCTCCTTTAATGTAGCTCAACCGGCTCTTTCTTCATCTTTTTGTGCTATGGCAACCCCACTCACCATTTGAGTTTAGACTACAGTTTTCTAAAAGGAGAATTTAGATTTATATCTCAATACCCAAACCTGTCTTCTGAGTTCCAGTCCCAAAGTTTTCCCATATTTTGGCTATCTCTAGGAGAGAAAGTGTTGGCAGCTGAAAATTAACCCATCCAAAACAGAACTCATTTTATACACCACAAATTTGCTCCAATTCCTGACATTAACATTATTTCTATTAATAACACTACTATCCTCCCAGTCATTTATTTTTGCTCAAAATCTGCATTGCTTCTGATCTACATTGTTTTTATTTCCCATTCTAGTCAGTTGCCAAGGCCAACCCTGCATGTTGCTTGAACCTGTTTGTTCCTGTCCATCACTCTACCATCATCACGATCCAGCCCATTATTCCAACAGCCCTAGTACATCCCTGTGCTCCCAGTCAGGCTGTCTTCTGTCTCTGGCTTTGTCTCTCTCCTCCCCACTCTCCCCCTTTAATGCATTCCACTGCCAGGCACATCTTTATAAAGTGATAAAATACAGCTCTGAACATGTCACCCCATTGCTCAAAAGCCTTTAAAGCTGCACTCCCCTGCCTACCCAGTAAAATGCAGATTTCTTCAACTGGCATTTAAGGCTCCTTATGTTCTGGTCCCATACCCATCCCAACCTTGTTCCATACTACTCCCCAACCCAGCATAACCTGAGGCACCTTGAAAAATTAAATCAATATATAAATAAGATAAAAGTTCAACACTTAGCAGAAAAAACTACCCCTGAGAACTAAATGCTATTGCCTGGATATGGTTTACATTTTCACACTCACTCACACGGTTCTCTGGCAGGATGACTGTCTCACTCCTCATATCCAATCCATAAACCTTACAAAACCATACTCCATGAACCCCACCTGCCATCCCCAGAACTAAACATTCTCTTCCCCTTCTTTGAGCCGCCATGGTGCTCTTAGGCAGCTCAAGTGGTAGATGATCACCTTCCACAATGTAATCTCTGACTCTGTTTTACAGTATAAACTCCCTGAGGCTAGGTACTATGCCTTATTCACCCGTGAATTTCCTGAATTGCCCAATTCTACCAGCGTATAACAGATACTTAATAAACATTTGGTGGACCGATGGATGGAGGAATGAAGGGATATGTTCCTTCTATGCACAAACCTTCATATCCTGCAAATAACTTAGTTCTTCAAAGGTCAAAGCCCTCCTCCTACCTCCTCAGTTTTTTTTTTTTTAACCAACTAACTAAAACCATAAATAGGCTATTCTACCAAAAAGAGATGATCTGACAATATAGAAAAAGTGCTAGAGAGGATGTCAATTTACTTGTGCTTAGTAGCAGCAGAACTTTCATTATGGTGTACTCTTCAAAGGTAAGCTGTAGTCGAACAAACTGAAGGCTTATTTGGTGCATCCCCTGGCACAATTCATACATGGCAGACTGATGCATCTTCTCTCTGCAAAGGAAAAGAGGAAAAGGTCTGAGAATACAAGGTTCATTATAAAACCCAGACTGGCGGCCCCAGGCACAGTAGGCCAGGGTAGCTTAATAAGAAATATGAGTCAGCGTTTTCCTTTTGGCTTCAACATGAAGCAGATGTGTATTTTAAAGACAAGTTAGATACCTCTCATACTTGATGGTAAATTGCTTCTAGACCAATACTGCTGTGCCACTTACTGGTACCCTGTAAGAAAGTGTCAGAAGTACTCAAACCAACCTTTTTCAATGAGTGTCATTATTTTCATCTTATGTCAAAAGCAATACGAACTGACTGGGGTGTGTGCTATAGTGAGATCATCGTCAAGGCAGAGAAGCTGCTGTGATGTGGGGAGAAGTCCACGGGCACTTGCTCCTTTTCAGACAGAGCGAATGAACACTTATTATTTGGAAAGGACTGAACTAGATGCTGTGAACAAGTTGCGGCAATGACTTTAAAAAGTGCAAGGGGCAGCTTTCAGGACAAATCTTATTTCTGTGTTGAATTATACACCTCCTTCCTTACATTTGTTAACTATTTGCAGTAGCACATTTTAAAAGGGAAATAAAACAATAAAAAAATTTATGTTTTTGGGAGAACCCCAAATGGAATCTCTCTGATAAAGGGAGAAAAAGCAACAATGGATATTGGTGTAATATCTACAAATGTTTCCACAAAACAATGCCCCACCCCCACGCATAAAACACCAAACTCAGAATCCACCCAAATGTTTCCACAAAAATCTACATTACATAACAATAGTAGTTATTATTTTCTCTTTGCTTTGTTTTTAGATGTTTTTCCCAAAAATATGAAATCTTTTGAGAGGCCCTAAGTAGCTATTATTTTACGGTGACTAGAATATATTCCGTAAAAAAGACATTATTAGTGAAAAATAGGAAGTGGCTTGATGAAAGCTAAAGGAATCTTAGGAGGTCATGACGGCTGATATCTTTTTTTTTTTTTTTTTTTTTA
>JAQZBX010070303.1:0-15439 GCA_029593785.1 Cabassous unicinctus
AACAATAGGCTAAGTTTCAATTTCAAGAGCAAAGACTCATAGGGCTAGTCATCAATATCAAGGGCCCATCAGTGGATCATCCTCCTTTGCCAGTCACTGCACTTGGGGGACTTTTGCTGCTTCCTTGGAGAATGAGGCAGAGCTCTCCATTATGGGAATTCAGTATTCTGTCATTTATTGAGTGATTCTCCACACACTGTGAAAATGCCCTGTGAACATTTGAACAATTTTATATACCTTGTATGTATGTTCAGGTGAACTTCTTCCCATGCACCCCTCATCCCTGACACCTCCCACCAATGATCCTCTCCCACCCCAGTTGTAACCCTTCTGTGATCCAAAGCATCTTTAAAGAGGAAGCCAATTCAATAGCCAAATACAGTTAAAAGGAAAATGAAATAATAATGGTAAGTTCAAATGTAAGAGATAAAATGCACATAAACTTTAAAAAAAAAACTAAAAATAAAATAAAATTAAAAGATTGGAATATTTTAAAAAAGGAAAAATATTAAAAAAAATTTTTTTTGACATTTTGCCTTTTATCACCACAATATCTGATATCCAGTCTATACCATGGCACCCTCCCCCTCTCATTCCCCAGTGTCTCCTATTTTTCATTTTGTTTTCAAAGAAGTTTTAGGTCACAGAAAAGTCACACACAGAATTAAAGAGACTCTCATATACCCAACCTCTTCCCCTTTCCTCACCACATATTAGAAACTTTTTGGATGTGGATGGTAGCATTGTTATAACTGATACACAAATAGTGAAACATAGCTACTAAACATTGTCAATGGTTTATGGTATGGTTTATATTTTAGACCATACACTTTTATGAATTTTAATATTTTCCATGTCCTGTGTACATCACTGTAAGGTAATGAATAACATTTCCATTGAACAATAAATACCCCCTGTTTGACGTATTCTGTTCCTCCCACCCTATCCCCCTGGGGCCCATGATGACCCCCTGGCTTGACTCTTTGGATGACAAGATTCATAGTAACATGCAACAAGAGGTCTTGACACAATGGCTTGTCCTCCCCTATTAGGAGCTGCCCTTGCTCTTGAGATACCCCTGCCTATTTCTGACTGAATCGATCCTCCCAAAGATGGCAGTCCTACTCCTTCCCGCTCAATATGTGGGTCTCCACCCATTAATACAGCACACTATGACAGGATGAACATGCACACACTCCCTAGAAGTACACCCCACTGTCACCCTGTTCTACATGACTCCCACATCCAACAACATAAACCATTAACCTGCCCTGCCATATTTGCCAAGAATATTCCAAACATTGTAGTTTCAACCACATAGCTACATATATCCCCAGAGTTCACCTGCTCCCTCCCCCAAACCTCCCTCAGTTCTATGGACAGTCCAACCCACCCTACCCACTTCACAGACCAACATCACTCAATGCAATAACATGACTTCACTAGTCTCATGCCTATCCAATGCACAGCTACGCACTTCTATTTTATCATGGATTGTGCCCATATGAGCATTTTCTCAAAAACTTCTTTTCACTTTATGTTTCCTTTAAATCCACCTTCCAAACTCTACCTGTGTGTATTTCCTCAATTTACTTAATTCATATCAGTGAGGTCATATTATATTTGTCTTTCAGTGCCTGGCTTGCTTCACTAAACATAAGATCTTCAAGATTCATCCGTTTTATCCTATGTGCTAATTACTGCATTCATTCTTATAGATGAGTAATATTCCATTGTGTATATACACCAATTTGCTTATCCATTCATCTGTTGTTGGATATTTGAGTTTCTTCCAACTTTTTGCAATAGTGAATAATGCCACTATGGACATTGCTGTGCATATATCTTTTCACGGCCCTGCTTTAAAGTCATCTGGTTATATACAAAGTAGTGGGATTGCTGGATCTAATGGCAGTTCTATACTTAGCTTCCTGAGGAGCCACAACACTGTCCTCCAAAATGGCTGCACCATTCTATATTCCAACCAACAGTGGAATATGTTCCCATTCTTCTAAATCCTCTCCAAAACTTGTAGTCCTCTGATTTTTTGATAGCCTTCAGTCTAATGAGTGTAAGGTGATATCTCATTGTAGTTTTGATTTGCATTTCCCTAACAGCTAGTGATGTTGAGCATCTTTTCATGTGATTTTTAGCCATTTCTATTTCTTCTTTGAAGAAGTGACTATTCAAATCACTTGCAAATTTTTTAATGGGTTGTTTGTCTTTTTTAATTTGAGGTGTAGTATTTCTTATATATGTTGGATATTAACCCCCTATCAGATGTATGGTTACCTAATGTTTCCTCCCATCGAATAGGTGAATTTTTCACTTTCTTGACAAACTCCTTTGAGGTGAAAACCTTTTTAATTTTGAGGAGGGCCCCTTTATCTATTTTTTCTTTCATTGTTCATGGCTTGGGTGTAAAGTTTATAAAGCCATTTCCTAATACAAGATCCTGTAGATGTTTCTCTAAATTATCTTCCAAGATCTTTATGGTCTTGGCTCTTATATTTAGATCTTTGATCCATCTTCAGTTAATTTATGTATAATATGTGAGATGGTGTTCCTCTCTCATTCTTTTGGATTTAGATATCCAGTTCTCCAAGCACAATTTTTTTTGAAGAGGTCATTCTCTCCCAGTTCAATGGGGATGGGGGCCTTGTTGAATATCAGTTGATGGTATATGCAAGAATCCATATCAGAATTCTAAATTCAATTACATTTGTCAGTATGTCTATCATTGTGCCAATAACATGCAATTATGGCCACTATACTTTTGTAGTATGTTTTAAAGTCAAGTAGTGTGATTCCTTTGTTTTCATATTTTCTTTTTCAATGTCTTTAGCTATTCAGGCCTCTTGCTCTTCCAAATAAATTTCATAGTTAGCTTTTCCAATTCAGTAAAAAATGTTATGGTAATTTTTATTGGGATTGAGTTAATTATATAAATCAGTTTGGATAGGATAGACATCTTAATAATGTTTAGTCTTCCTATCCATAAACAGGGAATATTCTTCCATTTATTTAGGTTTTCTTTGATTTCCTTTAATAGTATTGTGTAGTTTTCTGCATACAAGTCATTTACATCTTTAGTTAAATTTATTCCTAGGTATTTGAATCTTTTATTTGCTATTGTTAATTTTCTCCTCAGATTGCTCATTATTGTTGAACAGAAATGGTACTAATTTTTGCATATTGATCTTATAACCTGCTTATTTACTGAACTCATTTATAAAGTCTAGAAGCTTTGTTGTAGTTTTCTCAGGGTTTTCTATGTATAGGAACATGTCATCTGCAAATAGTTAAATTTTTAATAATTCTTTTCCAATTTGAATGAATTTTATATCTCTTTTTTTGCCTAAGTGCTTGAGCAAGTACTTCTAACACAATGTTAAATAAAAGCAGTGAAATTAGACATCATATTCATGTTCCAGATTATAGAAGGAAAGTTTTTAGGATTTCACCATTGAATGTAATGTTAGCTGTGGCTTTTTCATATATACCCTTTCATGTTGCAGAAGTTTCCTTCTATTACTTCTATTATTATATTTTGAAATATTTTTTATCAAAAAAGAAGGTGCTGTATTTTGTCAATTTTTTTTCCTTTCCATCTTTTTATGTGGTGTATTGCATTGATTGATTTTCTTATGTTGAAACATCCTTGCCTACCAGGGATGAAACCCACTTGATCATGGTGTATAATTCATTTGTTATGTTGTTTAATATAATTAGCAAGTATTTTATTGAGGATTTTAGCATTTATGTTCATTGGTGAGATAGTCTATAGTTTTCCTTTCTTGTGGCATCTTTATTGTGCTTTGGTATTAGGGTGATGTTGGCATCACAGAAAGATTTTGTCAATGTTCACTCAACCTCTATTTTTTGGAAGAGTTTAAGCAGGATTGGTGTTAGTTCTTTCCAGAATATTTGATAGAATTCACCTGTGAAGCTGTCTGGTCCTGGTTTCTTCTTAATTGAGAGGTTTTTGATGAATAAGTCTATCTCATTACTCATTGTTCTGTAGAGTTCATCAATTTCTTCTTTTATCAATATAGGCAGCTTGTGTGTTTCTAGTAATTTGCCCATTTCCTCTAAATTATCCATCTTGTTGTCATACAGTTTTCAAAGTATTATCTTATGATAATCTTGATTTCTATGAGGTCATTGGTGATATACCCTTCTTCATTTTTTATTTTATGTATTTGCATCTTGTCTCTCTTTTTCTTTGTTATTCTAGATAAGTGTTTGTCAATTTTTTAAAATCTCCTTGAAGAACCATCTTTTGGGTTTTGTAACTGTTTATAGTGCTTTCTTATTTTAGATTTCATTTAGCTCTGCTTCAATCTTTGTTATTTCCTTCTTTCTACTTGCTTTGGGTTTACTCTGCTCTTCTTTTTCTAATTTCTCTTTTTTCTAATTTCATTGGTGTACAGATCTATTCAATTAGGTCTTAGATTATAGTTCTTTCTTTTTTTAAAATGTAGCCATTTATAGGTGTGAATGTCCCTCTCAGTATTGCTTTTGCTACATCCCATATGTTTTGATATGTTGTCTTGTCATTTTCATTCATTTCAAAGGAGTTACCTATTTCTTTTTCATTTCCCTCCTTGACTCACTGATTGTCTAAGAGTGTGTTGTTTAACTTCAATATCTTTTTGTCTAATTTTTTTCTCTGCCCCTTCATGATTTCCAGCTTCTTTCAATTGAGGTCAGAGAAATTACTTTGTACAATTTCAGTCTTATTGAATTCCTTTAGAGTTGTTCATGGCCTAGCATGTGGTCTATCCCGAATAATGAGTCCTTTGTGCTCAAGAAGAATGTATATCGTGTTGTATTTGGGTGTAATGTTCTTTATGTGTCTATTATGCCCAGATCCTCTAATTTATTATTCAAGGTCTCTGTTTCTTTATTTTTCCTTGGTTGAGAAGTTCTATCTAGTGGTGATAATGCTGTATTAAATTCCCCCTATAATTGTAGAGATATTTATTTTTCCACTTAGCTTTTCAAATGTTTCCTTCATCAATTCTCAGGCACTCTGGTTAGGTGCAAAAATGTTTATGATTGTTCCTTCTTTTTGATAGAGTACCCCTTTTATTAATACATAGTGTCCTTCTGTGTCTCTTAAAATAGTTTTGCATTTAAAGTCTATTTTGTCTGATATTAGTATAATGACTCTTGCCCTTTTCTTGCTTATTGTTTCCTTGTAAAATTGTATTCCAACCATTCACTTTTAGCCTCCTTGTGTCCCTGGATCTAAGGCGGGTTTCTTGTAAACAGCATATAGATGGGTCATCTTTCCTTATCCATTCTGCCAATCTATGTCTCTTGATTGGAGAGTTTAACCCATTAATATTCATTGTTATTACTGTCAAGGAATTACTTAATTAACCATATTTCTCTATGTTTATGTATGCCATATGTAGATTTTATTTCTCTTTTAATCTTTTTAGTTATTCTTAAAATCTCTTCCAACTGTCTCTCTCCTTTTTTTTTCCTTTCAACTTGCAGAACTCCTTTTAGTATTTCTTGAAGGACAGGTTTCTTATTGAAAAACTTTCTTAATTTCCATTTATCTATAAATATTTTGAACTCTCCTTCATTTCTGAAAATGCCAGCTTTGTGGGATAGAAAATTCTTGGCTGGAAGTTTTATTTTATTTTTTTCTTTTAACACCTTTAGTATGTCATATCACTGCCTTTTTGCTTCCATGGTGTCAGATGAGAAATCAGTCCTTAATCTTATTGAGATTTCAAGTATGTGATGGATGTTTTTTCTCTTGCTGATTTCAGTATACACTCTTGTCTTGAGCATAGGACAATTTGACAAGTATATGTCTTGTAGTAGGCCTCTTAGGATTTATAATATTTGGGGTGCACAGCTCTTTTGGACACATACATCTATATCCTTCAATAGAGTGTGGAAATTTTCAGCTGTTATTTCCTCCAATATTCCTCGTGCCCCCTTTTCTTTCTCTTCTCACACTGGGGTGCCTACAATGCATATGTTTGTGTGTTTTGTGTTGTCATTCAAGTCCCTAAGTCCCTGTAGGATTTTTTCTATCTTTTTATCTATCTGTTCTACTATTTATCTGATTTCAGCTGTACTTTCTTCTGTATTGCTGATTTTATTCCTCTGCCTTTTCAAATCTGTTACTAAGTGCTTCCAGTGTGCTTTTGATTTCTCACATTTTGCCATTCATCACCAACAAGTCCATAATTTTTATCTAATTTTACAATTTCTTCAGTATGTTCCCATAGTGTTTTCTTAATATCCTTTATCTCTTCCTTCATTTTTTAAAGTACATTCATGATATTTGTTTGGACATCCTTGAATAGTTGTTCCACATTTAGCATCTCTTCCTATTTTTCAGTTTGTCCATTTGGCTGGGCCATGTCTTCCTGTTTCTTATTATGGCTAGCAATTTTTGGTTGGTGTCTCAGCATCTGTTTATCTTGAAGGATTTATTTGGTTGGTTAGCATCTCTTTCTACTCTAGAGTTTTATTTTGGTTTTTTTCTTTGTTTGTGGTAAGGTTAATTGTTGATTCTTGTTTTTTCTTACTCTATATCCTTGTTGTTGTCTGTGTTTCCTTGAAAAAAATATTAGGGCCAGAGAAAATGAAACAGATATGAAGAGAAAAGGAATTATAGTAATAATAATACAAAAAAGTAGAAGAGGAACCATGCAAGAGTTAGGAGACTAAATAATAAAAATTAAAAATTATAAAAAATATAAAGCAATAAGAAAGAGATGTCATAGAAAAAAATAAACCAAGAAACAATATATAGAGAAAAATAGAATGAATTAAAAGGTCAGACAAATGAACATAAAAAAAAAAGAAAAAGAAAAAATAGAGAGAGAAAAAAAGAAAGAACTGAAAGGACTGATAGTTGATAAGAGAAAAAAAAAAGAGAAAGAAAAAGAAAAAATGAAGACCAAACAAGAATTGGTGAAATGGAAGATAAGCAACAGAAGTCAGAATACAGAGAAATGAAGGGAAAAAGATAAATAAATTATGTTGAAAAAATAAGAAAAGGAAAAAAGGAAACAAAGAAAGGGATAAAAATGAACAAGAAACCAAACAGCAACAAAGAAACAACCTGGGTAAAACAACCTTCCTTCTTAGATTCCTAGGGAACTTCTTGGGGTGCTGGTGTTCTTCACTTAATCATTCTGCAGGCTGTCCTCTGCAGGTGATGTATCCAGTTTTACTGAATAAAATAAAGAAAAAGAAAAGAAAAAAAAGCAAAAAAACCAAAACAAAACAAAAACCCATAAAACAAAACAGTAGAAACTCAGTCTATAAGTTCCCTATCATAACTTGCTAACTGTTATGTCTTATCTCTCCCTGGATCCCTTCTCTTAATAGGTATTGGAACTCGAACCAGAAACCTTCTACATGCAATGCAGGAATTCTTCCACTGCTCTACAGCAGCTCTATAGATTAAATATGCTTTTGAAAGTGTATCAGGCTCTTCCTGTACCCATTTTGCTTAGGTCAATTGGACTTGTAACTGTTTTCAAGTGCTTGCCTTGTTAGGTGCCTGTTTCCACCCCCTCCCTGACCAAATACCTCTCTTACAGTGTGGCTGGGTATGACAGCCTCCCTGAGCAGATTCCCCCTTAATTCTCCCAAGGGCCACCTCTGTGCTGCCTGTATACTCCCAGAGATTCAAAGGGAATTCAGGTGAACAAACATGTGGTAATGAAGCCATTTTCCATGCTTTGCCAGAACCCCTTCTTCCCAAATAATGATGCATCCCAGTCAGCTGACTGGTGAGAGCCAGGGGTTCCATGGAGACTATTTGCCTTGAGGGTGAGGCTAACCCACCAACCATTTCCAGCCACAGGGGCAAGCAGCTCACAGTTTTCCCTCAGTCTCTTAATATTTGTCCAGCTCCCTCCAGAATGATGCCCTGCAGTCTCCTGCAATGTGGATTCCAAAAACAGCTCACTCAGGTAGGATTTTGTCCCTTCTCTGCCATTCTTGTGATTTAGCTGATCAGCGCCTATCTACATTGTCACCATTTTCACAGAACTCTAGTCCATGTTTACTTTGTAAATTCTTCAGCTAAATGCACAGGCTCACCATTATCAAATTCTCCCTTCTATAAAACATCAGGAGTTTGTCTTGGTAAGTTCTTTGCAACTTTAAAACATGGATTGCCCTTCTTCCAGTTTTCAAAAATAGTTTTATCATTTACTTCCAAGACCTCATAACAAATCACTTTAGCATCCATGTTTCTACCTACAGTCTTTCCAAAGCAATCAAGGCTTTTTCCATCAAGAATCTCAAATTTCCTCCAAAAAATACCCATTTACCCACTTATAAAACCATTCGAGAATTTTGGTAATTGCAAAAACACCATCCCCTTCTCATTACCAAACTGTATTAGTCATCCAAAAGGGGTGCTGATGCAAAGAAACATAAACCTGTTGGCTTGTATGAAGGGTATTTATTTGAGATGGAAGCTAAAAGTTATAAGGCCCTAGACAGTCTAACCCAAGGTACCATAATTGGTACTTTCTCATCCAAAGTCTGATGCCATGTTTTGATGCAAGATGGCAGGCAATGTCTGTGAGGGTTCAGACTTCATTCTTCCTTTTAAGGCTATGTGGTCTCAGTTTCTTTAATCTCAGCTTTAGACTGACATAAGGCTCATGTCTCTCCCCAGGGCTCATCTCTTTCTGGGATCACTTGCTCTGTTTCTTCACAAGGTCAGCTATAGACTATCAGACTCATCTCTCTTCTCAGCACATCTGTCATGTCACATGAGCTGTCTCTCTTCATCTAGGGTTCTCATTTAATGTGTCTCTACTTCTGTTTGAGAGTCTGTTTTATCATACCATCGAGTGGGTGGGGACTCATCCTTGCAGGCCCTAATGGCATGGTTGAATCAAAGCCCTAATTTTAACATAATTTAATCAAAGATATCTCAGCTTAATCTATTACAAAGTATATCATGCCCAGAGGAAAAGACCAGTTTACAAACATAATCAAATCTATTTTTTTGGAATTCATAAATAATACCAAACTGCCACATTAGCAATGTTTCAATATTTTTTCATCCATTGTGACAAATGTACTACACTCATGTAAGATGTTATTAAAAGGGGAAAGTGTGAGAGGGCCGGGTATATGGGAATCCCCTATATTTTCAATATAACATTTTGGTAATATAAAACTTCTTTAAAAGTACAGTTAAAAAACAGAATGGAATAGGTATACATGTATTTATTCAGATGTATTTGCTGTAGTTGCTAAGATATGAACATATCTCATATCTGTATGGTCCCAGATTCTTCCTATCTCAGCTGGAGGCTGGAGGGCTCAATTCTTTCTGGTCTCAGATGCTCTGTTCTCTTCTCCAAGTCAGCTGAAGACTCTCGGTCTCATCTCTCTTCCTGGGGCCACAAGATCAAAGTTCATTCCTCTTCCATGTCTGTGGTGTTTCTCTGTTCCTCTGTGTGTACCTTATTCAGTTTCTTCTTGAGTGACTGTCCATTTATATAATCCACAAAGGGGGTGGGGATTCAAACTGAATTACCCTAATGATGTGATCAAACCGAAGCCCTAATCTCGATTTAATAAAATAAAAGTGAAACTTCTGAATTTAATACATTCAAAGGATATTATGTCCAGAGGAGCAGAGCAGCTTACAAACATAATCAATATCTCTTTTTATAATTCATAAATAATATCAAAGTGCCTAAGATGAGGAGAGAAAATGAGATCTCCTTTATGGGTTTTACACTATTTGGACTCTTCTCAGGTAGAAGACTTATTGACATGTTCATTGGAACCATTCTTTTTATCTATGTTGTTACCATCACAGGAAACACCATCCTGGTCCTCCTCATTTCTCTTGATTCCTGACTCCACAGTACCATTTACTTCCTTCTCCCTCATGGACATATCCCTATATCTGCAACAGTCTCCAAGATGCTAACCAACATTTTCTCAGGGATTTCAGGAATTCCCTAAATTGGTTGTGGTACTCAGGTCTATGTCCACATTGTCTTGGGAAGCAGTGAATATATAATGCTCATTCTGATGGCCTATGACCTATACTTTGCTTTCTGTAACCCCTTGAGATATATGGTCATTATGAAGCCTAAAGTTTGCCTACAGGTAGCTATTGTGTTCTGGGTTGTGGGAGCAATGTATTCTGTAGTTCATGCCACATATGCCATGCATTTTTCCAAATGAAGCTCTAAAGAAATCAACCATTTCTTCAGTGAGCTCCCAGCAGTCCTCAATTGTCATATGATGACAATTCAACTTATGAAAGAGTAGTGTTAGTTGGGAATTTTTTCTCCTTATCCCCTTTTGTCTCATCCTCATTTCCTATGTGCTTATCTTTCTTAGTGTTCTCCATGAAATTTCATTGAAGGGGAATAATAAAGTTCTTGCCACCATTTCTTCCCATCTGATGTGGTATTTCTCTTCTTTGGTTCAACCATTTTCATCTAACTGATTCCCAGCACCTTTCATAACACAAAGCAGGACAAATTTCTCTCTGTATTCAATGCCATTCTCTCCCTTATATTGAGCCTTCTCATATAGAGCCTTAGAAATAAGGATGTAAGAGAAGCCAAGAGGAAAGTTCTATACAAATTTTTAGCAGAACACAAAATTTACTGGAATTATTTTTATATTTATTAATTGGACTGCATTGCTTAGGTTTTCAACTTACAGAGTTGCAATTCAATATATCTAAACTCGTCTCAATAATTATAAATGTATTACTGTTTGGCTTTAGGATTTAGTCTATAATTAGAAAATATACACAGTTTTTAAAAGATGCATTCTTTTTGTATATCAACATTATTATTTAAAAATGAAATAAACAGCTGTGATAAAAATCAAATTTATACTTGCATGCTTATTAAGTTGATATAGAGATACTATAATTGGGAAAAACTATGAAATTCTTCTGTAGTCATTTCCTATGTTATCAACTCCTCAATTCTAAAAAGTTATGTCCATTAGATTTTTAAGGTAATCCATTAACATAAGAACCCAAAGATGATGGACAGTAGCTCTGATTATACACTGCATTAAATTTTAAGATATACATTGACTATAGTCTCACTTTAAAGAAATGTTTTTTTAAGGATAATAGTTTGAAAGAGCTTCAAATATAAAGATTCTATGTATATAGTATACATTATTTATGATGAACTATTTCTGGAAAGCATGTAATAAATGATTTTATTTAGTACTAAACCCACATTTTTGCATGTTATTCATCTGTGCTCACATTTTTTACAGTTCTTCTAGAAGTTAAGTGCAAATTTCCTTGTGATCAAGATTGTACCATAGTCTATGTACTATTTTTTGTTCATTGCTATAGAAACAATAATTTCTTATTTACAAGAAACCTGATTAGACAATTCAATATTGCAAAAGCAGATCAACATGGGAGGTTTCACACTTTCTGTTTTCAATACTTAATAGGTCACAGTAATCAAAACAGTGCAGTAATGGCATATAGACATACAGTTCAATAGAATTAAATTGAAAATTCCAAAATAAAACCAATCATTTATGGCCAACTGATTTTAGAAAATGTTAATTATGTTAACTGGGAGAGTTTCTGTTTCAGGTGATGAAAAATTAGAGTAGATGTTGGTGCTAGTAACATGATATTGTGAATATAACTAATCCTTTCAAATTGTACACTTGAAAGAAATTACAATGGGAAAATTTGTGTTGACTATATGTTACTATAATATATTTTATTAATTAAATGCACATTAATATGTGCCAGGTAGGAAAGATAGGCTAACAAAGAGTTTTAAATGAGACTGGCTAAGCATTGAAGGATTATGCCACCCCACAGGCAATCTGCAAAGACTGCAAAGTTTTTTCTTAATGTCTATCAGTCTATCTCTCTATTTCTCTCTTTCTGTCCCTCTGTCCCTCTGTCTCTATTTCTCCTCCTCCTCCTCCTTCTTCTTCATCTCCTGGCATTCAGGATAGTCTCTGTCAAAACTCTAGATGAAAACAACTACAGAAACAGAGACTTCAGAGACAACACATGACAAAGAACACAGACTTTACAAAAAATAGTTCAGAATATCATTAAACAATCATCAATAGCCCATAAAAATTTTTAAAAAATAATCCTACAGAGGAAAAAGTATTCTGCTTTCATGAATTACCACATTATAATACTCAAAATGTCTACTTTTCAACAGAAAATTTATGAAATGTACAAAGAAGCAAGAAATATGCCCCATTTAGAGAGGAAATGATAAAAACTATCTTTGAGGAAAAGACATTGCACTTAAACAATGACATTATTTTCAGTTAATTTTTTAAATTTTCGCTTGGGTGGAGGTCAAATATGACACTTCAATAGCATCAATGAACTAAAGAAAAACATGGACAAAGAATTTTTAGAAATCAGGAAAACAGTATGTGAACAAAATGAGATTTTAAGCAATAAGACAGAGATTACAAAAAAGAAAAAAAAACCACATAGAAATGCTAAAAAGTACAATAACTGAAATAAGAAAATCAAAAGAGGGCTTCTACAACAGACTGGAGGAAGCAGAAAAAAGTATAAGCAAATTGAAAACAATTGTCTAGTCTGAGAATCATACAAAAGAAAGAAAAAAGAAAACAGGCACCATCAAACATGCCAATATACACATCATTGGAATTTCACAGAAGAAGGGGTGATAAAGGAACAAAAAACATATATTTTGAAAGATAATGGCTGAAAAGATTCCAGTCTGATGAAAGATATGAATATATAAATCCTAGATGCCCAATGAATACTGAAAAACATGAACCAAAAAACATCTACACAAAGTTACATAATTATCAAAATGTTGAAAGCCAAGAGTATAGAATCAAAACAACAAGAGAAAAGAGACATGGCACTTATAAGGAATCCATAGTAATGTTAACATTAGATTTCTTAATACAAATGCTGGAAGCTAGAAGGCAGTGGGAGGACATATTTAGAACAGAAAGAAAAAAATTATTGTCCAAGAATAATTTATCTGGCAAAATACTTCAGCAAATATTAGGGGAAAAATAAGATATTTCTGGAATAAAAAGCAAAACCTGGGGGAGTACATCACCACTAGGTCTCTCTTAAAAGGGAATTTATCATGTTAAATGGAGAGGACAATAAACACAAAACTTGAAGCTGTGTGTTTTAATTAACTATATAGGTAAATTTAAATGCCAGTATTACTGCATTTTTTCATTTGTAGTGCTATATTTTACTTCTTACATGGAATAAATTCAAATACATTAAAACAAGTATAATACTTTGTTACTGGGCACACAATTCATAAAGATGTAATTTGTGGCAAGAACAACTTAAAAAAAGAAGACTGAGATACATAGAAACAGATTATGTGTAGGGTCTTGTAGTCAAGTTGGTATCAACATAAACAAAATTGTAAATAAATGTAAGAGTTTAATTATAATCCCCATGTGATGGCTAATGTGTCAACTTAGCTGGTAATTGTGTCCAGTTGTTTGGTCAAGCAAGCACTGGATTAATTGTAATACAATGGCATTTGTGGACTTTAGTTATCAGTCAAATGATTGCATAGATGGCTGATTTCATCTCCAATTAACCAATGAGATTGCCTTCAGTAATGAGTGACATTTTGTACGATCAGTTGAATGCCTTAAAAGGAAAAATGATTTCAGCATTCAGAGTCAGTTTCCCAGCTCTGATTTGGACAGCCAGTCTCCTGTGAACTCATCAAGGATTTTCATTGGACCCCCTGGTTTCCAGCCTGCCTTTGGAATTTTTACTTCTGCACCCCCAGTCATGTGAGAGAATTTTATAATATCTTATATTATTTACAGCTATCTCTTATGGGTTCCGTTTCCCTAGAGAACACTGAATAATAAACCCCAAAAATAACCATAATGAATACCCAAAATTTACATAGAAGGAAATGAGATGTGATTTTAAAAGTCTCCTTGTAAAGTATCATCTAAATAAAAAGGAGTCATATATTATGAAAGGAAGGAAAAAAATGTATAATACATGCAAAAAACAAATAAAAGGAAAATGAAATTCTTGCTTTATTGGTAGTTACTTTAAATGTAAGTGGATTATTACTCCCATGAAAAAGCAGAGAGAGTAGCAGAGTGGACAAAGAAACATTGTATAATTATATGGTGTCTGCAAGGGACCCACATTAGATCTGCAGACAAAAATGGTTTGAAAGTGAAAGGATATAAGATAAATCCCATGTAAATACTATCCAAAAGACAGCTGAAAATCCTGTAATAGAAAAATAGATTTTAAATTTTTAAAAAACTACAAGAGAAAAAAGGATATTATGTATTACCAGAACTGGAAATTCATAAAGAAAATATAATAATTATAAACATTTACAAAACAAAGGGAGCTGCAAAATTATGAAGCAAGTATTAACAGTGTTAAAGGGAGAAATGGAGGGAAATCATCCATTCTCCCTAGGGGAAAGTTTCCCCCCCAGAAACAGCTCATAAAATGACAAATCCCACTTACTTGTAACACTGGAGACCTATAGAGACTAGAGAAAGACTCCACAAGTCTTTCTTTGACTTATCAAAGAAAAAGAGAAAGAAATCAATGAAATTGGGGATAAAAAGCAAGGTAGATATATGACCTGGACCTGCTAGTCTGAATTCCTCCCAATTTACTCAGTTCCACACTGGTTAAGAGGCAGAGGCAAATTGGCCCAGGTACTTCCTGCCAGAGATGTGACAATAAAGCCACTTAGAGCAGTGTGTTAGAACACAGTGAATATCCAGGCACAGGAACACAAGTCCTCAGGGAATAACAGAAGCTGCTATCAATGGAGTACTTAAAAGTAATAGAGGGGTTTGGAGTCCTTCTTTTTGGAGTAATGAAATTATTCTAAAATTTTTGAGATGGTGAATATACAACATTGTGATTTTACTAAAAGCCATTGATTATACATTTTGGATAGAATGGCCAGAAACAGCAGCTTGGCAAAATGGGGGAAGCATAAAGAGATTGAGAAGTAAGGAATTTTCTTGTTTGATTGTCTGGTTTTTTATTTATTATTATTATTGAAATAATGGCAATGCTTTAATAATATTGAAGTGATGAATGCACTACTATGTGATTATAGCAAATACCATTGATTGTACACTTTATATTGAATTGTTTGCCTTACTAATATGTATCTATAAAATTGATTTGTTTAAAAAAATAATAGAGACCATGGAAGAACTGTTACCAAGAGGTGCACACACTCATGCCAGTATCTGATATTGCTGGATCACCTAAATTAAAAAAAAAAAAACAGACATTTTGGATTAACCTCTTCTGCCTCCTCAGGACATGATACCACAATGAGAAAGTAAGTGGAGACAGAAAATCCTCATGGTAAATGAAGGGGAACAATTGAAGTGCTGTAAGAAAGGAGAAGTTCCAGAACTGAAA
>JAQZBX010070304.1:0-15437 GCA_029593785.1 Cabassous unicinctus
TTTTTTTTTTTCAGAGATTATATTACCAATACAAGGCATCAACAAGATGAAAGAAAAAGACCTAGCCAACTAAAATGCATCAGTAAAGAAAATGTACTCCTCACTTACATAAAGAGTTTATATTAGAATTTGATCTGTAATTTATATCATGACCCCTTTTCCCTTTGGAAAAGCAACACTTAAGACTATAGAGTGTATATAATTTACTCCTTGATAAAACCCAGTCACTGCCAACCTAATAATGGGCACTAACTTTATAACTAATAATTTTAAATGTTTAAGAAAGAAATCCATTTAATGTACCATTACACACTTTTATTTTGCTAACACTATTTACCATGCACATGAAAAATGGTTTTACATCCCTTTAGATACAAATAAATGGTATTTTGAAATTGCTTTCATATGTAATTCCTAATTTGATTTTTCAGCAGTGTATAGACTACCAATGATATTTTAAACAATAATGAATTAATTACTTTTTTTGAAATCACACAAGCTTTACTCCCACGGATTGAACTCAGGACCTTGTATGTGGGAAGCCAGTGTTCAACCACTGAGCCACAATGACTCCCTAGCTTTGGTTTTTGTTTGTTTGTTTGCTTTGCCTGTTGTTTGTTTTTGTTTATTTTTTAGGAGGCACCAGAATTGAAACAGGGACCTCCCATGTGGGAATCCGGCACTCAACTCCTTGAGCCACATCTGCTCCCCTAAATAAATATTTTAAGAACTCAGGAATTCATATAAATTCTTCTAATTCCAATTAAATACTTATAAAATGCCTCAATTACAATTCCTTACATACCCATTCTATTTTTATAATTCTTATTTCCCATTGTGGAAATTCTGGCTCCCTAAGATTTCATCATATTTTATGAGGTCTTAATATAACTAACAAAATTTTTTCCAAATTATTTTGCAGTTCTTTTTGTATTTAGTATATATTTCACTAAATTTGAATTCTTAGCATCTCCTGTTCCTAGTTATTGAAATGAATTATCTTTTTCAATTTTCTTTTTTTCATAATAAGGATTTGAAGTACAGGTAGGTTGCTTTTCCTCTTTACATACATTTTAAGGCTTGCATTTTCATCCATCCAAATATAATTTTACTTTTAAATAAAGAGATATGAACCATGTCAAAAATACATAAATATTTATGCTCAAACTTTTCACTGCTATCCTAGCCATCTCACCAAATCCCTAACAAAGATAAAATCTGTTAGGTATTGCAGCATTGTGTCAGTGTATCTTAGTACAAAAGTTATTAATAGTTTATGTATGAGGAAAAACTAGGGACTATATAACATTGTGAACTCAGTGGTGGATGAGAATTGTGGCTAATAGTACAAACACAAGAATGATCTCCCATGAACTGGAACAAATAACTGTCTCTATTACAAGGTGTAAAGAATATGGTGATACATGACAAAATGCAGCTAATTTACCTTATGGACTATAGTTATCACTAATATTGTAATATTCTTGCATCAATGGCAAAGAAGTACTGTATTAATGCTAAGGATCAAGAAGATGGAGTTTAAGAGGGTATGGTTTACATTATAATTTACACTCTGTCCCACACAATTTGTAAGTTATTACAAAATATGTAGTGGTCTGTATCCATCATTTCAGTGTTATTCAGGACAATTCAAGTGTTCAAAAAATGTTCCCATGTTACACTTATTTTTCCCTCTACCTCCCATCAGAACTTCCAGTGGCCATTGGCTCCACATCAAAGATAAAAGCTCTTCTGATGATTAACAATAAGTCTATAGTAGAATAACCATATGTCTACTCTAATCCATCCTTCATTCCCCAATCCTGAGGATGCTGGGATGGTGATACACACTCTGCTTCTACTTGATAGGGGGTTTAGATCATATGGGGCTGATGGATGGGACTAACTTGCTTGCAGTTGCAGATTTTCTGTTCCTTGGGATGAGCATTGTCCTTCATCATCTTCTTGTTAGTTGTCCTGGGGGACTCTAATGAGCTGGAAAGTAGGTGTTGCAACTCTGTTGAGAATCAGGGCCCAACTAGAAAATGGACAGCTCAAAGATTTAAGTCTCTTGAACATACACTTATCAAGTCTACTACTAACTATAGGTTCATGTAGAAGGGCAGAAAAGCCATGTACAGAGAAAACACAAATAAGTTCAACCCTGTCACACAGGGGAGCTTAAATTCCAAAGTAGGGCCATATTGGGAATGCTCCAATGTATGTTTAACAATTGTAACAAATGTACAACACTAATGAAGAATGTTGTTAATGTTGGAAAATGTGGGAGAGGTAGAGAGGGGACATATGAGAATCTCCTATAGTTTTTGTTTAACATTTATGTAATCTAATGTATTTTTTTTTAATTTTTAAGTATTTTTTAAAAAAGCGTATGGGATTTTTTCCCTTTGGAGTATTGAAAACATGCAAAAATTGAGTAAAGTTATGACAGCACAACTCTGTGATCAAACTGAGAGCCACTGACTGTTCACTTTGGATGGACTGAACAAGGCTTGAGACTGCATAATACAGTGAACCCTGTGCTGTATGATGGGCTGTGGTTAACAGTACAAATATGACAACATTCTCTCAGGAACTATAAAAATATACAATATTGTTAACATGATGTTAATAATAGAGTGATTTATGGAAAAAATATATCAAATGTAAGCTATGGACTAGAGATAGCAGTAATATTTTGAGTAATTTGTTCATCATTTGTAACAAATGTTCCACAACAATGCAAGGTATTGGTGGTGGAGTGATGTATGGGACTCCTGTATGTTATACATGATTATTTTGTAGGCTCACAACTTCTCTAATAAAAAATATTATGAGTGTGTAAATGTGTATGTATCTGAGTATATGTATATTCATTTTTCTTATATTCCTTTCTTTCTTACATGAAAAGAAGCCTGCTATACACATTACTTGCTATTTGCCTTTTATTTTACTTTAAATATATATTATGTAAATCAGCAAATATTAGTTTACAGAGAAACATACACTTCAGTAGTCTTTAGTATGGCATAATGTTTCTTTGGTTAGAAGAATTATAATTTATAGAATTGTGAATGACTAATATAGAAATACATTTATTATTTATCATATTTTATAACATATTTAGACCATCATATAATATTGTACAATATGTAATATTTTATATATATATATGTATAACATTTGTAAGGTTGTTAGATTAAGTTTCACATTAACCTTGGTCTTGAGAATGACATTATGATTTTGTTAGAGATAGCCTGGCCTTATCAGACATGTTCTAAATTGTTTAAAGGTAAAGTATCAGGATTTCTGCAATTTATTTTTAAAGTTTAAATGGTGCATTGAGAAAAATGTTTATTTTTTTTAAATGTTAGTAATTATAAAAATACCTATGCATAGATGTATATATGATAATTATATTTGATAAAAGAATATGTATGCTTTATGAAACATTTACTTGAATTTATATTTATATCTATAAAATTAAACCTCTATATGTGTAGATAAAATAATTTGAGCATTATATTATATATTATTTATAAAAGGATCCTGTGGTAGGCAATGGCTTCTTAGATTTACACTCAAATCACAAGTAAAAAATAAATAATGAGACCTCCTCAAACCTGAAAATCTTTGTGCTTCAAAGGACTTTGTTAATAAAGTGAAAACAGCCTAGTCAATGGGAGAAATAATTTGGAAACTACATATCTGATAAGGGTTTAATATCCAGAATATATAAAGAAATCCAATAATTCAACAATATAAAGACAAACAATCTAGTTGAAAAAGAGGCAAAAGACTTGAATAAACATTTTTCTTCAAAAGAGAATATGCCAGTGGGCTAAAAAGCACATGAATAAAAATGATCAACATCACTACTTATTAAGGAAATGCAAATAAAAACCACAATGAGATATCATTTCACATCTACTAGAATGACCACCTTTAAAAAAAATAGGAAACTACAAGTGTTGGAGAAGATGTGGAGAAACAGGAACACTCATTGCTGGTAAGAAAGTAAAATGGTGCAGCTGCACTGGAAGACAGTATGGTGATTCCTTAGGAAGGTAAGAATAGAATTGCCATATGACCTGGCAATCTTGTTACTAAGTAGATACACAGAAGCACTGAAAGCAGGGATGTGAACAAATATTTTTACACTGATTTTAAGAGTGATATTATTCACAACTGTCAAAAGATGGAAACAACTCAGGTGTCCATCAACCAACAAATGGATAAAGAAAATGTGTATTACAATTTGATGGAATATTATTTAGCTGTAAGAAGAAATGAACTCTTGATGTATGGGACAACATGGATCAACCTTGGGGACATTATGTTGAATGAAATAAGCCAGACACAAAAGGACAGATATTGTATGATCTCACGAATATGAACTAATGATAAGCAAACTCATAGAGATTGAATTTAGAATATACATTACAAGGGTAAATCTAAATATAGATTCTGAGAGTAGAGAATGAGGAGCTGATGCTTAATTTGTACAGAGTTTCTACTTACATTGATTGCAAATCTTTGGAAATGGATAGAACTGATGTTAGAACACTTTTGTGAGTATAATTAACAGTGTTTAATTTTGTGTGAATGTGGTTCAAAGGAGAACTTTAGGGTCATTTATGTCACTAGAAAGCTAGAGGTTAAAACATGGGATTTATAACACAGTGAATCTTATAGTGGATTTTCTCTGTAGTTAATGGTACAAATACAGGTATGTTCTTCCTTGACCTATAACAATTACATGTCACTATTGCAAGGTATTAGTAAAAGGGTGGTATATGAGGAAAAAATGCACTTATTGCAAACTATGGACTCTAGCTAACAGTAAGGTTTAATAATCTTTCAATTGTCACAATGTCCACATCAATGCTGTGTCAACAATAGGAGACAATAAAGGAGTAATTTAGCAGTAGTGAGTGAAGAGTTCTAAAATTTATTGTGGTGGTGAATTCACAACTCTGTGATGATAATGAAAGTCATTGACTACAATTTGGCTGTGCTATGACACAGTTAAGGTACTAAAAGAAAGAAAAAATTCCAGCTAACAATTCTCTATCTAGCAATGCTGGCATTCATACTGATGGAGAGTTCAAAATATTCACAGATAAACAGAAATTAAGAAAGCATGTCAGTAAGAAATCTGCCTTTCAAGAAATAATAATAGGAGTTCTGCAGGTTGAAAGGAAATACAGGAGAGAGAGATTGGAGGAGAGTAAAAGAACAACTAATGAGACAAAAAGAAAATAAAAACGACATATGACATATATAAACCCAAAGAAATTATGGCTAATGTAGGTAATTACTTGAGAGTAATAACACTGAATGTAAATGGATTAAACTCACCAATCAAGAGACACAGATTGGCAGAATGAGTAAGGAAATATGAGCCATCTATATGTTGTCTACAAGAAACCCACCTTAGACCCAGGTATTCAAGGAGGCTGAAAGTGAATGACTGGAAAACAATTTTACAAGCAAACAATAACCAAAAAAGGATGGGAGCAGCTATACTAATATCTGATAAAATAGACTAAATGCCAAATTATTATAAGAGACAAAGATGGATACTAAAAGGGGTAATCTTTCAAGGAGAAAGAGCAATCATATACATTTATGTGTCTAACAGGGGTGCCTCAAAATTCATGAGGCAAACACTGGAAAAATTAAGTGGAGAAATAGATGCCTCTGCAATTATAGTGGGGAACTTTAATACACCATTATCTCCATTACACAGAACATCATGGCAGAAAATCAATAAAGAAATAAAGACTTAGAGTAATACATTACAGGATCTGGACCAAATAGACCTATACAGAACACAACACCCACACACAGCAGGATATACATTCTCAAGGGCTCATGGATCATTTTCCAAGATAGGCCACAGAAAAATTCTCAGTGAACTCAGAAAGATTGAAATCATATGAATTAATTTCTCTCACCAGAATAGAATAAAGCTGTAAATGAGTAAAGTCCATAGAACCAGAAGAGGCAAAAGATATGGAAGTTAAAGAATGCACTCTCAGATAAACAATGGGTCAAGGAGGAAATTTCAAAAGAAATCAGTAACAACCGTGAAATGAATGAAAATTACAACACAGCATATCAAAACCTATGGAATGCAGCAAAAGCTGTACTGAGAGGGAATTTCATAGCCATAAATGCATATATCAAAAAAGAAGAAAGAGCTAAAACTGAAGCCCTAACTGCACACCTGGAGAAATTAGAAAAAGAAAAACAAACTAACCCTAAAGGAAGTAGAAAGAATGAAATAACAAATTAGAGCAGAACTAAATGAAACAGAAAATAAGAAAGCACTAGGAAAAATAAACAAAACCAGAAGCTGGTTCTTCAAGAAATCAATAAAATTGACAAACCCTTAGCTGGACTATAAAAGGGAAAAAGAGAGAAGATGAAACTACACAAAATAAGAAATGAGGAAGGGGATATCACCACTGACCCCACAGAAATAAAGAGTATCATAAGAGGATACATTGAAAAATTTTATGACAACAAGGATAATTTAGAGGAAATGGACAAATTCATAGAAATACATAAGCAGCCTACACTGATGAAAGAAGAAATTGAACTTAGACCAATCACAAGTAAGATATTAAATTTTTCATCAAAAACCTCCTATAGAAGATGAACACAGTTCCAGATGTCCTCATAGATGAATTCTACCAAACATTCCTGAAAGCATTAACACCAATACAGCTTCAATTCTTCCAAAAAATAGAAGGAGAAGGAACATTGCTTAACTCATTCTATGATGTGAACATTCCCCTAATACCAAACAAAGACACCACAAGAAAGTAAAATTACAGACCAATCACTTTAATGAACTTAGATGCTAAAATCCTTGGCAAAATACTTGCTAATCGTATTCAACAACACATCAACCAAATTATAAACCATGACAAATTGTGTTTCATCCATAGTATGCAAGGATGTTTCAACATAAGAAAATCAATCAATGTAATACACCACATAAACAGGCCAAAAGAAAAAAAATTTCATGGTCATCTGTATAGATGCAGAAAAAGAACTCAACAAAATACAGCACACTTTCCTGGTAAAAACTCTGCAAAGGATAGGAACAGAAGGAAATTTCCTCAACTTGATAAAGGGTATAAATTAAAAACCCACAGCTAAAATCATGTACAATGGTAAAGTGTTAAAACCTTTACCTCTGAGATCATGAAGAAGACAAGGATGGCCACTATCACTGCTCTTATTTAACATTGTGTTAAATGTACTTCCTCAAGCACTTAGGCAAGGAAAGGATATAAAAGGCATCCAAATTGGAAAGGAAGAGCTCAAAGTTTCACTAATTGCATACTATATGATCTTGTATATAGAAAGCCATGAGAAATCTACAGCAAAGCTTCTAGAACTTATAAATGAGTTCAGTAAAGTCACAGGTTATAAGATCAATGCACAAAAATTAGTAGCATTTCTGTTCACCACTAATGAGCAATCGGATGAGGAAATCAAGAAAAAATCCCATTTACAATAGCAACTAAAGGAATCAAATACCTAGGAATAAATTTAGCTAAAGATGTAAATGACTTATACACCAAAACTACACAGCACAGTTAAAGGAAATCAAAGAAGACTTAAATAAATGGAAGAATATTCCTTGTTCATGGATGGAAAGGCTAAACATCATTAAGATGTCTATCCAACCCAAACTAATCTACAGATTTAATGCAATTCCAATAAAAATCAACACAGCATTTTTTGCTTAATTGGAAAAAGTAGCTACAAAATTTATTTGAAAGGCCAAGAGGCCCCAAATAACCAAAGACATTTTGGAAAGGAGCAATGAAATTGGAGGAATCACACTAACTGACTTTAAAACCAACTACAAAGCTACAGAGTTCAAAACAGAATGGTATTAACAGAAGGATAGACATACTGACCAAAGAAAAAGAATTAAGAGTTCTGATATAGATCCTCACATATACAGTCATCTGATATTTGACAAGACCACCTAGCCTACTCAATTGGGAGAGAATAGGCTCTTAAATAAATGGTGCTTGGAGAAATGGATATCCATATCCAAAAGAAAGAGAAAGGAACATCATCTTACACCTTATACAAAAATCAACTCAAAATGGATCAAAGATGTAAATATAAGAGTCAAGACCATAAAGACGATTGAAGATAATGTAGGGATGCATCTACAGGTCCTTGTAATAGGAAATGTTTTCACGAACTTCACAATCAAAGCCCAAGCAGCAAAAGGAAAAAGAGATAAATGGGGTTTCCTAAAAATTAAAACTTTTGCACCCCAAAGGAGTTTGTCAAAAAAGTGAAAAGACAGCCTACCCAGTCGGAGAAAATATTTGGTAACCTGGTTCTCTTGAGACTGAGATTGAGAGTTAACCACATCTCATGGAAGGTATGACCCATAAGTGTCCTTCCAAAAGAAAAAACATGTATATAAAGAATCCAGAAGCAGACTGGTTGTTAAAAGTATGTCTACCTGATAAGAGATTCCATGAATTTTATTCAGTGAAGGAAGAGGCAGGATCATGGATCTTATCAATCTTCTAAATACTTCAAAAATATATTCAAGTAATGGAAGATAATCTTCTCTGACTTTTCAGGTTTATTTGTATATTATATTCAATGTATTTCTTTGATATTACCAATGAATAATTCTCTGACACAACAGAGATGCTTCTGGATCATTTGCACACTTAATTAATTCTTCCCCATATGACACATTTTTGCTTGTAAGGTAGACTGGATTTTTCTGATTCAATAATTAACTTTATGTTTCTTTAAATATGGTACCTGAAGATCTGTCTGTGAATACACAGTTTGACTCAAAATATTTGAAATATATTGTAACCAAAATTCCCTTGATATTGAAATAGTGGAATCAACAAGTATGACATATTTCTTGAGCCAGATTTAAAAGGAGAGCTAAGAATTTACAAACAAAAAAGAGTTATGATGGTATTTCATGGAAATCAATGAAAGAAAATAAAATCAATATTAAAACATCAATGGAAATGTAAAGATTTCCAGTGTAGTTTTTAAAATGAGCAATTTCTGATATCTATTTACTGGATATTATGAAGCAGCCATGCTTTATGCCAATCATTTTAATATATTACTATATATCATCTTTTAAAAAATAGACAAGGAATTAGTAATCCCATTCATTATGCTATGTCCAAATTTTAAAATTGTGAAGTAAACACTTCCTAAAGATTCCTGAGGTAATAAGGCATAAAGGAAAAATCCTGAACTCTCTGTGTGGCCATAACTATTCATGGTGCGTTTTGAAGGATAAGACTGTGGTAAATTTAGCATAATTAAACTTGAGAATTTCTATAGACTGAGGAGAAAGGTGCAATCTGAAGTGATGGAAGAAAGGAAGGAGACGCTAATGATCAAGGGCTAATGCATGATTCTGACAGAGCAAATATTTAAATATATTAAAAAACAATATGTACATCTGGGTTAATTCAGTAACATGCACCATAGGTCATTTGTATTCAACTTAACCACTAAGTGAGTTTTTCACAGTTAATAAGTTATTTGCTTAGCCTAATTTCTTTTCTTTAGAGATAGAGAATATTAAAGGAAACCACCTATAATAGAAAGAATATTATAGAAAACAATTTCCACAAAATATTTTGCAATAAACTATAATAGTAATTCATCTGGGTGAAACCAATAAAAGCATTACAAAATTTTTATTACTATATATAAAAATGGTCACAAGAATTGAAAAATATATTTGTAAAGACAAGGAATTTTATATAAAGAAAATATTAATAAAATACAAATTCTAAACAAGTATAATTACAATTTTTAATTCTAGGTTTCTGAGAAATGAAAATTAAATAGTACTTAAATTCTACTTAGCATAACTAGTTTTAGCAATAAAATATAATGTTGAAATAAGAATTCTTTACACTTTGAACTACTTCAAGACAATCACAATTTAATACATTATAGTTAGCATAATTATTTGTGAATAAGGAGATTTCTGCAACCCAGAAAAGCATAGAGGAAAGAGACTTGGCCAGAATGTGAACCCTTCACTAAATATTGGAATTCATGCTACATGGTGAATGGATGCTGTGGGTAGGAGTATTGTCACCTGGAATGCTTTTCTTAGATTCTGTGTGCAGATGAGAAATTAACTAGAGTGAAAAGAAGGAAACTCAAGTTACATACTCCCATGTAAATCAAGTATATTTTTATGGACAATGTCACAAAGAAGGAATGAATGAATTCATCTACAGTTCCTATAAAGAATCTAAAATTAAAGAATGTTGAAGAATAATAATTTGCCTCATTTGGCATAAAATCTCAGCTGATCCTCAGAACTATTCATTAACTTTGTTACAGCAACAATTTCTTTGTCATATTTCCATAGATGGGAAGATAAACACATCCTTGTTCCCTGGTACATGAAGAGATACTGTAACAGCTGCATAGTGGTAGAATCCTCTGGTTTATATATAAACTTTCTCACAGGGCATGTCTGCTTTAATATTTGATATTGTAGAAAATAAGAATATAATCACTGGATGTGTTCAGGCTTGGTATTAGGTATATTTTAAGAAATACTGTAAATCGGGCTCAATGATTGAAAGGTTGTTCAACTTTAAATCTCATAGGAAATATTTACATTTGCTTAGATTCTATTATATCATGAGTATTGTTACTATAGCTTAGCAGAGTTGGGGTAGAAAACAAAAATAGAAATTTTTGCATTTCTTGATTTTAAAGACTGTCATTTCTTGATTTTCTGTATCCAGATTTCTATGTTAGAAGCCTTACCTTGATACAAGGATTTGCTTATTATTTGTGGATATTGTGGATTAGCTTCATTTTACTCTTTAGTGTTATCATAGAATTTTATTCTTTGCCTCCCAGGCTAATGGCAGCATGTAAAGTGCACAGAAGCAATCTCACCATCTTCTCAGAATTTGTCCTCATGGATATCTCAAGTTCCTGGCAGCTACAAGCTGTGCAAGATCTGCTCTGGTTAGTGATTTAGCTGGGAGCATTGATTGGGAATCTTGTAACTGTTACTCTTATTGTGACTGACCCTCCTCTACAGTCTCAAATGTATTTCTTTCTTTTTTTTTAAAGATTTATTTATTTATTTATTTATCCCCCCCCTTGCTGCTTGTGTTTGCTGTGTTCATTCGCTGTGTGTCTTCTCTGTGTCTGCTTATCTCCCCCTTGCTGTGAGGTCCTGCTGCATCAGCCCATCGTGAAGAGCAGGCCAGCCTGCCCTCACAAGGAGGCCCCGGGAAGGGAACCCGGGGCCTCCCATATGGTAAACGGGAGCTGTATTGATTGAGCCACACCTGCTTCCCTCAAATGTATTTCTTTATAGGAAAAAAATCCCTCATAGATCTTGCTGCATTTCAGTTACTGTTCCCAAATTCATTGTGAATTCTCTGACAGGCAGTAAATTGATTTCTCTCCCAGCATGTGCTGCTCAGATTTTCCTGGTAATCTTCTTTACAGTCACAGAGTTGGCCTTCCTGGTGATGATGTTCTATGATTGTTATGTTGCCATCTGCCACCCTCTGTACTATGGACTCACCATCAACCCAAGTATGTACACACAGGCGGCTGGGGGCTTATGGGTAAGTGTGTTGGTCTATTCTTCTATTCACACAAGCACCATGTTCAGCCTTCCCTTCACAGGGTTGATGTGATCCATCAATATTTTTGTGATGTGTATCAAATTTTGAGGATCTCATCTTCAGATGTTCAGTATTCTCAGTTCACTTTCCTAGTTATAAGTGTAGTTCTGGGCTTATTATGTTCTGCCTTATTGTTTATGTCATATAGTAATATATTTTCAATGGTTCTTAACATGCATTCTGTGGAAGCTCATAAAAAAGCCTTATCCACCTGCACTCCACAATTGGCAGTTTTACTTATATTTATAAATTCTGGAATTATTGCAGTATTAGGTCCTATTGCAGATAAAACATCTCTTATCAATCTGCTGACAGGCATGTTCTACAACTTGGTGCCCAATTTATAAACCCTCTCATCTATGGTCTCCGGAACAGAGAGATTAACATTCTGCTCTAAGCAGAATGTTTCACAGGTATTTTGAGTTCCCAAGGAGGGCTTTCCTTGCTTAAGAAAAACCAAACAACTTAAAAATAAAATTTCAAAGAAGTTTAATATTTTATATAGTTTTTAAATTTTAGTATTTCCTTATAAAATTCTAAACTTACTGATCTGTACATATCTTGTTATTAACGCATAACTAAGCTAGAAAATTGTTATAAATTTTCATTCTTAATTCTATATTTGTATAATTTATGTATTATTCTTGAATAGTCTTTCAAATTCTAAAAAAAAAAAATGTTTTGGAAAATTATTATGATGGTTTAGAGCAAAAAAAGAACAGTGTATGACATCATAAGGAAAAGACCATGCCTTCTATATCAGGGCCTAAAGAGGTGCCGATGCTTTTTATGTATTTCCATGGCACTAGATACTGCCACCCTGGAAGAAAGTATTGAATGTTTTGGTTTAGAGAAACTTTCTTTGTAAATTACTCACCTTGATTCACTTATATGTATGTGTCTGCTCAAAGTAATAAAGTGATTAGAACTAAGAGACAACTATGAGATTGAGAACTACACATGAACAGAGACCTGCATGAATATTGGAATATTTGAGATTTGTTTGCATCATTCAAAAAGGGATATTAAAAAATCCTGCCCTTTAACACAATATAGATTGCAAGTTTTAGGTTTTATTTATTTTGGTGTAAAAGATATATGCTACATTTATTTCATTCAAGCTTCTTCTGCATGAAGAAAAACAGGATTCATTAGTTATAAAAGGAGTAGCTATACCAATAAATGGTATTGGATTTCCCTGGAGAATATCAAGTCTTTCTAATACTATGTGATTCACTTTTCCAAAAGTAAGATATAAATGTTATACTCTCAAGTTTGAAAGAGTTTTATTTTTCTGATTTCTAAAGGCTTAGCCAACATTCTGATACCTTAAAAATATATTAGCCCATTTATATCTAAGAATTTAATTCTTTGACACCTTCTTTTTAATTCCAGGATCCTATGTAAAAAATGTGTACTTTGTATGAACTTAAGATTATTTATATTCACCTGCAAGTTGTAAAATTTACAGAGTCTCATTATGGCTCAGTATGGATTATTTGACATAGAAGCAAGCAGTTGATGAACTCAGGCCTCCTTTCATCAAAAGTAATAATCTTATGAAAAATCTGAACTTTGCTCATATTATTCCAATGTCTGAAGTATATTCTTACATTTTCAATGTTTTCACAATTGAGGGAACCATCATATTTCTTCATAAAATTTAATTGTTACTACATGAGTTTTCTTCCTAGCTGTTTCCTGGGTAAAGTCATCATTGACTGATTTTATATGCAAGTAACAACCTTACAAATATTAGTTATATACTTTCTGAATATTTGCATATGTGAATGTCTTTATATTTCATCATGTCTTACTTATGTTTATATTCAGATGTATAATTTCTGTCAGTTAATTCTCTCAAAAATATTTGACTGTCTATATCCATTGAATTCTATTTCTCTGTGGCTCCTGATAAAAATCTAATCATATTCAGATTCTACAACTTTCATTTTCTTGATATTATGTTATTTTATATATTTATGTATTTCTTGATATTCGATATTTCTAAGTATGTGTTTTAATTAATGTGCTTGGCATATATTACACTATCTTAATGAGAAAACTTAGGTTTTCTGTTCCTGAAAAATTTTTGTATTGATTTTATTTATGTAATATTTAATCACCAATTTCATTTTTATCTCAGTAATAGTATGATCCTTTATTTTGTCCATATTTTCAACATAAATTTACTATATATATATATCATGAGAAATATTCTTCAAGGTTTCTTTAAACATATGAAATGAACTTCTGATTAAAGAAATTCTGTACACACAGATTATGCCCCCTAGTACTTTTTCTCTCTTTAGTCTATAATATATATTTCTCAGTGCAATGCAGAAGCAAAATTACCCTTTATCTCTTTGAATATATGAATCAGACATCTTAAACTGTCACACTCTCCCATTTACTGTCTCAGCATACTTGTGGCCACTTAAAAATGACTCCATTATGAGTTTTTAGGGGATGGGGACAGAGGGAGGAAAGAGTTTGACTAAGCAGCTGTTTCCAAGCAAGAATTCCCAAGGTTGCACAGGGCCAAGAACCCCAGAGCTCAGACTTCCCAGGAAGGAGAGACAATAGCTGGAAATTTGCATCCAGGCAGCCAGGATATTTGTCTTGCCAACAATGGCATTGCTGCTGAGCTGGAAGCAGCTTAGCAAAGGTGGTGATGGTGGTGGTGTGGTATCGTCATTTTAGGCTGTTCTTTCTATGCAGTTTTGTCTTGGAAAGTCCTATTGTGGCATCTTGATGCACACACACAAGAGGCCCCACCATTGCCCCACCATGGAGCCAGGTGCTTATGACATGGGGCAAATGGCCCTCTGGTCACCTGACAACACCCAGAAAGGGTTGAAACTTCTGCCAATGCACTCATCTCATATGGATGCTTCTCAAGTGTGTGCATAATGAGGCTTCTTTGGTCTGGGACAATGTGGGGTTGGATCTCTCCTGCCTCCTCTGTAGTAGCCACCATTGCAGTCTTGGTGGTTGTCACTCTCACGGCACTCTCATGCGGGTACATGATGCAACTTAACCCCCAAAGTGAAACTCTCCCTTGCTAATTCGAACAGGATGCAAAAAAATTGATGTTTTAACAAGTTTCTAGCAATATGTCTACCAGGGCTTACAGTTGCTCAGCTCATGTGTTCCCCAAATTTCTATGGTCCCACTGTTTGGGAGCCTTAAGTGTAAGGGGGAACTCCTTCAACAGCCTTTCTCAAACCCCTCTTTTGGCTCAATAATCTGACCCATACTCACATACGGCCAGCGAGTCAGGGCTAGTTGCCCCTTGGAACACAAAACTCTTATTCCCACTCCATAAGCATTCTCCAAGGATGTCCCTCATCCCTTGTAGCATTTCTGCAGAGCAGTGGCATGGCTGGAGAAATGCCACAGGATCCACTAACATCCCTTCAGAGAGCCCCACGGATTCCACCACCTCCTCCATATGTGCCCCACAGTATCTTCTGGTTTTCCAGAACAGCATCATGCTTAATGGCTTACCCTGCTCCCTGTGCCAATTTTAGTAAGAGCTGAGTTCAGCTGTCAGATGTCAAAAGTAGCTGATTTAATACTCAAAGCCAAAATGGTGGTAACAAGTGAGGCATTTAGTCATTAAAGTGATGATATAAGCAGAAGGGTAAACAGGAAAGACAGGGATTTTACTGTGTCTCATTATGCTGTGGAAAGCTGCCCCTGGGAGAGGGACAGATGGATCAG
>JAQZBX010070305.1:0-7500 GCA_029593785.1 Cabassous unicinctus
ACTTTTGGTAGGACAGACATCATAATGAAGTTTAGCCTTCCAATTCATGTACATTGAATATCCTTAAATTTATTGAGGGCTTCTTTGATTTTCTTTAACAACTTTGTGTTGTTTTCTGTGTAAAGTCCTTTACATTTCAATTAAGTTAATTCCTATGTGTTTGATTCTTAGTTACTGTTGTAAAAGGATTTTTTCTGTTTTTTTTCTCAGATTGCTCATTATGCATGTAGAGAAATGCTAATGATTTTTATATGTTGATCTTATGTCTTGCAATCCTACTGAACTTGTTTATCAGCTTTCGAAACTTTGTTGTAGATTTCTCAAGGCTTTCTCCATATAGCACCAAGTCATCTGCAAACAGTGAAATATTTTCTTCTTCCTTTCCAATTTGGATGCATTTTAAAACTTTTTCTTGCCTAAGTGCTCGTGCAAATAGTTCTAATACAATTTTAAATAAGAGAAGTGACAATGTACACTCTTGTCTAGTTTCAGATCTTAGAGTGAAAGCCTTGAACTTTTCACCATTGAATATGGTTTTAGCTGTGGACTTTTCTTATACATCCTTTATTTTCTTCAGGAAGTTTCTTTCTATTCCTATCTTTTGAAGAGTTTTTTTTTTTTTTAATCAAGACAGTATACAGTATTTTGTCAAATGCTTTTTTTTCTCCATCAATACTGATGATCATGCAATTTTTTCATTCATTCTGTTAATGTGGTGCATTACATTGTTTGATTTTCTTATGTTGAAACATCCTTGCATACCAGAGATGAAATCCACTTGGTCTTGGTGTACAACTTATTTGATGTATTGTTGAACACTATTATCAAGTGATTTGTTAAGGATATTAGTTTACAGGTTCATTAGAGTGATTGGTTTTTAGTTTTCCTTTCTTGTGGTGTCTTAATGTGGCTTTGGTATTAGGGTGATTTTGGCAATGTAGAATGAGTCAGGCAATGTTCCCTCTCCTTCTATTTTTTGTGGAAGAGTTTAAGAAAGATTGCTGTGAGTTCTTTCCAGGATAATTGTTAGAATTCATCTGTGAAGTCATCTGGTTCTAGGCTCTTCTTATTTGGGCAGTTTTTGATCACAAATTCAATCCCATTACTTGTGATTGGTTTGTTGATTTCATCAGTTTCTTTCACCAATGTAAGCTGCTTGTGTTTTTCTAGAAATCTAATGATTTCACCTAGGTTATCTATCTTGTTGGCATGCAATTTTTTTGAAGTATCCTCTTATAATACATTTTATTTCTGTGAGATGAGTGGTCATATCCTCTTCATTGTTTTTTATTTTATGTATTTGCATCTTCTCTCTTTATTCTTTGTTAGTCTAGCTAAGGGCTTGTCAATTTTATTAATCTTAAAGAATCAGATTTTAGTTTTGTTAAATTTTTCTAACATTTTCCTATTCTCCATTTCATTTAGTTCTGCACTAATCTTTGTTATTTCCTTCTTTCTGCTTGTTTTCAGATTAGTTTGTTGTTCTTTATCTAATTCCTCCAGGTGTGTGGTTAGGTCTTTGTTTGTTTTTCGCTCTTTTTTTTTTCAAATATAGGCATTTATGGCTATAAATTTGCCTCTCAACACTCTTTTGCTGAATCCCTTACATTTTGATATGCTGTGTTCTCTTTTTCATTTGTTTCAAGGCAGTTATTGATCTCTTTTGCAATTTCTTCCTTAACCCACTGATTGTCTAACAGTGTGTTGTTTAAATACCATATCTTTGGGTCTACTCTTGTTCTCTGCCAGCTTCATTCCATTGTGGAAAGAATTTACTTTGCATAATTTCTTCCTGAATTTGTTGAGCCTTGTTTTGTGGGCTAGGATGTGGCCTATCATAGAGAATGATTCATGTGAACTTGAGGAGAATGTGTATCCTGCTGTATTTGGATGTAATGTTCTGTATTTGTCTATTAGGTCTAGATTTTCTAATGCATTATTCAAGGTGTCTCTTTATTGACCCTCTGTTGAGATACTCTTTCTAAAAACAACAAAGGTTTACTAAAGTCCCCTTCAATAATTTTAGAGACATCTATTTCTACACTTAGCTTTCTCAATGTTTGCCTCATGTATTTTAGGGCACCCTGGTTAGGCGCATAAATGTTTATGAATCTTCTTTCTTCTTGAAATGTTACCCTTTAATAACATAGTATTCTTCTTTGTATCTTACAGTAGTTTTGCATTTAAAGTGTATTTTTTTCTGATAGTAGCATAGCTACTCTTGCCATTTTTTGTTATTGTTTTCATGTAAAATTATTTTCCAACCAGTTACTTGCAACATCCTTGCATCCCTTAGCCTAAAGTGTGTTTCTTGTAGACAGCATATAGATAGGTTATATTTCCTTATCCTTTCTGCAAATCTGTGTCTCTTGATTGCAAAGTTTAATCCATTAACATTCCATGTTACTACTCTCAAGCAGTACTTACTTTAGCCATACTTTATTTAGGATTTTATATGTCATATTTGGTTTTTATTTCTGTTTTTATCTTTTATGTTATTCTTACCAATAATCTTCCTTGTTACACTATCCCTCAACCCTCTCACTCCTGCTTTTTCCTTTCAACATACAGAACTTCCTTTAATATTCCTAGAAGGGCAAGTTTTTTCTTGAAAATTTCTCTTAATTTCCATTTATCTGTGAATATTTTGAACTTTCCCTCAGTTTTGCATGCCAGCTTTGCTGGATAGAGAAATTGTCGGCTGACAGTATTTTTTTCTTTTAGCACATTAACTGTGTCATACCACTGCCTTCTCACCTCCATTTTTTTTCAGATAAGAAATCAGTACTTTATCTTATGAAGTTCCCTTGTACATGATGGATCTCTTTTCTCTTGTTGTTCTCAGGTTTTTGGTGACTAATTCAGTCTAGTTATTTGTGATTGGTCTGTTGAGTTTGTCTTGAGCATTGGGCAACTTAATAAATATATGTCTCAGGACAGGCTTGTTAGGATTTACACTGTTTGGGGTTTGCTGTACTTCCTGGACATGTACATACATGTCCTTCAAAGAAGTTGGGAAATTTTCAGGCATTATTTCCTCCAACACTCTTATTGTCATCTTTTCATTCTCTTCTCCCCCTTATATGCATAAAATGTATATATTTGTGTGTTTCACATTGTCATTCAATTCCTTCAATCCCTGTTTGTTTTTTTCCTTTTTTTAAATTTATCTTTTCTACTATCTGTCTGATTTCAGATGTATTATCTTTGACATCACTACTTCTTTCCTCTGTTTTTTCAAATCTTATTTTATGTGTTTCTAGAGTATTTTTTATTTCTCTCATTTTACCTTTCATCACCATCAGATCCATTATCTTTTTATGTATCTTTATGATTTCTTCAGTATGTTTCCTCTGTGTCTTCTTGATAGCTTTTATCTCTTCCTTCACTTTATGAAGTTAATTCATGATATTTGTTTAGACCTCCTTGATTACTTATTTCACTTTCTGCATCTCCTCCTTTTTTTTTTGGTGTCTTCATTAGACTGGACCTTGTCTTCCTTTTTCTTAGCATGGCTTGTAAATTTTTGTTCATGTCAAAGCATCTGTTTATGTTGATGGGCTCATTCAGATGATTAGCTTCTCTTTCCACTCTAGAGTTTTACTTTTTTATTTTGGTAAGGATCCTTTTTGACACTTGGTTCCTCTTTTTCTGTATCCTTGTAGTTGTCTGTGTTCCCTTGAAAAAATGTTAAGACTATAGAAAGGAAAGAGAGAAGAAGAGAAAAACTATAACGGTAATAATAAAATTGAAAAGGTATCATACAAGAGCCAGGAAAATGAAAAAGTATATAGAATAAATAATCATTAAAAAATCCAAAGAATAGAATGAAAAAGGTGGAATAAAAAATGAAATGAAATAAATAGAAAAGAAAGGAATAAAATAAAAATAAAAATGAAGACAAAACAGAAAAAAGGTGGAAAGAAAAAAAAAGTAACAGAAGAGGAAATACTGAAAAAAAGAAAAGAAATAAAGATACTAAGTAAAAAAAATAAGGAAAAGAAAAAAGGGAAACAATGAAAGAGAAAAGACAACCAACAAAAACCAAAAACCAAAAAAAAAAAAAAATAGGGAAAATAGGCTTCTCTCTTTGGTCCCTAAGGAGCATTTCATGATGTCATGCTCATTAATCACTCACCCTGTAGCTTGCCTTCCACAATTCAGTTACACACTTTTAATGAGTAAAATAAATAACTTTAAAAAGATAAATAATAACAGCTTGAGAAACCTAAAAAAAAAGAAAAAAAGAAATCTCAGTCTATATGTTCCCTGTCATAAAGTGCTAGCTGGGTGCCTGATAACCCAGTAGATCACTCTCTTGATTCCGTCTCTCAGCTGGTACCAGGAATTGAATCAGCAACCTCATATATGTGAGACAGGTCTTCTTACATTGAGCTATACTCACTCCAAAGGTTAAGTTGTCTTCTGAAAATGTATCTGGCTCTCACTACCTCTTTTCCCATAGGCGAGTTGGGTAACTATTGGTCAGCTATCTCTCCTGGCTTCTTTCTTGCCCAGTGTGGTTATGTGCCTTTGTCCACCTACCCTCTCACTGATCTAGTTCCTCTGTCTCCCTGGGCAGCTGAGTGTGACATTGCTTGATCAGATCACCCTTCCCGTCTCACTCGGTCTACTTCAGTGCTGACTGGGGTCTTTTCTGAGATTCAAAGGGGTGTCAGCTTGTCAAACTCAGTAAAAATAAACCATTCTCCACCCTCTGCCAGGCCCCTCTTCCTCCCAAGGAACCTTCTTTCCCACTCAGTCAGCTTCTCACTTCTTAGAAATCCTATTTAAGACTGCTGAAGGCAGCTTGTTAAAAAGATCCCCAGGCTTCACCCTTTGGAGACTGGTATAACATGTTTAGAATGGGGTCTGCAAAATTTTAAAAATTTTTTAAAGAAAACATTTCAACATTTCACAAAAATAGAAAGAATATTTCTATGACAACACTCATCACCCAGATCAGTTATCAATATTTTACCACATTTGCTTAATCAATACCATTTATTCCTTGCTGAAGTTTCTTAAAATTTATCCCTGATTTCATGATATTTTATTATTACACTCTTCAGGATGTATATTGAAAACACAGGAACAATTTGGTAACCACAATGGCATCACGCCTTAAAAGAATAACCACTCTTGACTTTAATCTTATATCCAGTCTGTAAGTAAATTTTTCTGATTGTCTCAAATATGCCATTTTATGGTTGGCTTGTTAGTATAAGGATGTAAAAAAGAGTCATATATTGGTTTATGTTTCTAGTTTTAACAAACAACTCAGATGATTTTGATGTCAGCAATTTTGGGAACAATTGGAAATTATTTAGACAACTTAAAGCTGGAAGTTCGGATATAACAACTCTTGTCATAGTTTGTAGATTTTAAAATGTGATTCTGATATATAATACAGAAACACTTGAAATTGTTGACAATATATCAATTTATATTATTAGTAAGTTCTTTAATATTTAATTTCTTCAAAGACCCAGCATTGGAAGTGTAGCCATAACTTTCTGATGTTAGTAAAACATCAGTTTTTTTTTTTCCAGGCAAAAGCATAACTTTATTTTCACTTTTCCTAATAAAACACAATTAAAAGTGCAGCTGAACTTTTTATTTTAGTAAAATCAGAATATGTACAACACATGCAGTGCTAGCATCTAAACTAATATAATAAGCAATTGCTGAAGTTACAGTGACTTGAGTTTCAATCTTTATATTCAGCAAGCTTAACTCCATTCTCACATGAGTTTTTATAACTTTTTTATTAACTGAAAATATTGCTTGCTGATAAAACTTACTCAAATGCCACTGCTGAATGTACAAGTAACTGATTATACCAACACAACAAAGATAACCACATTTGAGGATTGCAATGTGCCAGACATTCACTGAAAAAAAAATACACACAACTAAACAAAACTCACAGAACAAACACCTGAGAATCTAGACACTTCATATGAGTGTTTTGAAGTGTTTCATTAATATCTTAGGATAAGTGTATCAAAACCTTGGCATGTTTTAATTTAATTTTGTTTTTACTAGTATCAGGTCTCAAAAGACAACCTAAGCCCCACAGACTTTAATATGATTGATCGGTACCATGTAGTAGTTGGGCATAGTTGAATCCAACTGGACTGTGTACTGTGGTCCAGTATGTGTACTGTGACTTATTTACAGTCACACATTGTACATTGTGCATGAGTTGGAAACCTTTTCACCCAGTTTATGACCTAATAGGTCATTTTAACATAAATTGTATTTTGGTGAAAAATCCATAGAATGCCTAGTTTTACCAAAAATTAAGGCTATCACAGAAATTCAAAATAATATTAAAATGTTTTTTCTGAACTTGCCTTGAGAAAAGGTAATTTTTTCATGAGAATTGTCAAGAAATACAGTTCTCAGAGTAAATGATGTTAAATTATAGATGAATTTACAGAACATATTACATTGTTTTTAAGTATAAATATTCTTTCATAGAACATAGACTATCTATGCAGTTTATATAAATTACATTGCACATTCTTAGAGTCTATGTGTTACCACACTTCTGACCTCAGAAATTTCTCTGGACTACTGTATTACCAACTTGAATGACTTTTAAAAAGTAGTCAAACTTGTATCAAGTAACCATTTTAAAAGAACTTGGAAACCTTTAGAAAATATATATTGTTATTTAGATTTTAAGAAAAAACATACCTTTATTTTCTCTATGAAAAAAATTCATCATCTATAAGATAACCATCTTGTCTTAGTAAGCTTTAGAACCTGAAGTCATCTCATCTTACCTCTAGTCATATGTTATTGGTAAAAGAAAAAGAAGACCAGGTTATGAACAAAGATATGGTTCTAGGGATGTCAGGCATTTATCCTCTGTGCTCCAGGTTTATCATTTTTATTTTTTTGGGAGCACTAGGTTTTTAAGTGCAATCAATATGCCCAACAAACATTACAAAATGAGACTCAGAGAGATAATGAATTAAAAAACATTCTACATAGTTTATGTAAATCCATACCAGTGTTAATGTTGAAGTTCTATTTTGCCTGATTATCTCCTCAAGAGATCATTTCTTTTATTAAGATGAATATTTTCTGACATACATTATATCTCCAATATGAATGCTTATATTATGTAAGGAGGAGTTTTAGGGGAAAAAAAAACTAAAGAAGAAAAGAATCATGTAAAGAATGACCAAAAAGATGAAAAAGAGAGGAATTGAGGAAAGGAGAGAGGCAAGAAAAAGGAACAAGAGTGAGAATGGTAAAGGCTGAGTAGGAGAAAAGGTGGAATGAGAGTGAGAAAATCAAGAAATAGAGATGGAGAGAAATGTTACAAAAACATATGCATTTTAGTTGTATTCTCCCACGCTGTGCCCCTGACTGCTTGCCTTCTAGTTTAATTTGAGTTCTCTAGGTGTCAGGGAAGGGGTGAAGCTACATTTGTTTGATTTGTTGATATTAGAATTCTTTCCCAGTCACCCTACTTGACATTTT
>JAQZBX010070305.1:10000-15438 GCA_029593785.1 Cabassous unicinctus
GCTTTAAGAATATGTCACCTACCACAAGATCTTGAAGATGCTTCCCTATATTTTTTTCTAGGGATTTTATGGTTGTAGCTTTTATATTAAGTTTTTTGATCCATTCTGAGTTTTTGTATAAAGTGTGAGATAGGGCTCTACTTTTTCCTTTCCACTTTTCCTAGCACCATTTATTGAATAGATTGCTCTGGTCCATGTGTGTTGGCTTTAACTGTCTTGTCAAAAATCATCTTGCCATAAATTTGAGTATCTATTTCTGAACTAAAATGCTATCCTTTTGTCAGCATGTCTATCTTCGTGCCATTACTATTCTGTTTGGGACCTCTTATCCTTCCAGATAAGCTCGATAAATGGCCTTTCCAATTCTGCAAGAATTGCTTTTGGAAGTTTTATTGAGATTGCACTGAATCTGTAGATATATTTGGGAAGAAATGACATCCTAATGATTGTTTTAATCAGCCAAAAGGGTGCTGATGCAAAATACCAGAAATTGGTTGGTTTTTATAAAGAGTATTTATTTGGGGTAGAAGCTTACAGTCACAAGGCCCTAAGCAGTCTAACTCAAGGTACCATAAGAGGTACTTTTACACCCAGAGTCTGTTGTCATGTGTTGATGCAAGATGGCTCGTAATGTCTGTGATGATTCAGTCTTCCTCCTCCTCCCAAGGCTCTTGGTCTCAGCTTCTTCCAATATCAGCTGTAGGCTGGGATAAGTCTTGCCTCTCTCCTGGGGCTCATTTCTCTCCAGGCTCAGCTTCTCTGCTGTCTCCATAAGGCCGGTAAACTGTCAGGCAAATGGCTGGTCTCTCTTCCTGGCACCTCTGCTGGGTCTAATGTAGCCGTCTCTCCCTCCTCGCATATATACTTCTCTGTGTGTTTCCTTCCCAGTGCTCCAATATCAAAACTCCAATTAACTCTTCTGCCTTGTTGTCTGTGAGTCCTCACCCAACATGTCCTACTGATGTGGCCCACTCAAAGCCTAAGTTATAATTTAATCAAGTAAGTGTGAAACCTCTGAATCAAATACAATATAATATGCCCAGAGGAACAGACCAGTTTACAAACACAGTCCAATATTTATTTTTGGAATTCATAAACAATATAAAATTGCCACAATGATAATTAGTCTTCCAATCCACTAATGTGGATTATCCTTCTATTTATTTAGGTCTTCTTTGGTTTCTTTTAAAAATGTTTTGTAATTTTCTGAATACAAGTCTTTTAGGTCCTTAAGTTTATTCCTAAATATTTGATTCTTTTAGTCCTTATTATAAATGAAAAATTTTCCTGACTTCCTCCTCAGATTGCTCATTAGTAATGTATAGAAACTCAACTGAGTTTTGCATATTAATCTTGTATCCCACCGCTTTGTTGAACTCATATATTAGTTATAGTAGTTGCTGTGGATTTTTCAGGATTTTTCTAGGTATAAGATCATGCCATGAGCAAGTATTGAAACTTTCAGTTCTTCCTTTTCTATTTGGATGTTTTAAATTTAATTTTTCTTTCATAAGTCCTCTAGCTAGAACTTTTGGCACAATATTAAATAACAGTGGTGATGGCTGCTATCCCTATCTTTTTCCCAAGCTCAACTGCAGAGTTTTCAGTCTTTCACATTAAGTACAATGCTAGTTATGTGATTTAACAAAATACAATATTCATCTTGATGAAAATACTCTGAAAGATAGGAATAGAAGGAAACTTTCTCAACAAGATAAAGTGCATATTTGAAAAATCCACAGCTAACATTGAATCTGTTCCTTTTTTATTTTGTCCTCAAGTCATTTCAAATGTTGGATTATACAAGGCTGACTGACCACATATATTCACTAGGGAAGGTTGGTGTGGTTGGGGTGGGGGCCCTACTTTAATAAGTCAGAAGAGGCTCAATAATTTATTTAAACATTTTTTTCCAGATGATACTGATAAGATGCCAGTTTGAGGAATCACTTCTCTGTCTTGAGTAGTATCTTAAACAATATATTACATCTATTTATTCCTCAGTAGGTATACTTTCAGTTGAGCTGTTAGAAATGGATTCAAACGAGTAGGAGATAGCAGAAGCCCATTACATGGGGAAAACTTAAAAAATATTATCTAGTGTCTTCTTTTACAGAAGTTTGTATTGTAAATAATTAACATCTTAGTAATCAAAACCTCTGAATTTTTTTAAAGAGACCACTGATTGATTTTTTAAGAATAACTTTTTGTTCCTTAGAGTAAATAGAGAAGAAAAGTAGGAGTGTAATATAACAATTGCAAGCTCAGATATCCATTCATTAAATGTAATTTCATGATTCTTAAAATGGTAATTGCCTTATTACATTTTAACATTTAATAAAAGTAGATTAAATAATGACTTGTAATATGACAGTTAACTTTTATACATTACCAATCTTTTTGCCTATTAAACTCTGGCTAAAATGGGGGAAAAAAAAGATAAAGGGAAATGCAACTGATACATCACCAAAAATGGTTGAATGTTAAAAATAGTAATTTCAGTGTGATAAAAGGGCCTTGTGTGAATGAATTACCATTGCATGATGAGGTAAAGAAAAATATAGTAATGGTATGATAATAAATGAATAAATATGTAGACTATATTTGCTATAATAGGAAGGGTCAAGGAAATTCTCTGGAATGATGTTAATATTCTATATCTTTTTATATTTGTGTTACAGGTTTATATGTTTCAAATTTCTTTGAACAATAAGAATTGAATTTCATGCTTTCAATTGGTTGTAAATAACACAAAGCATTAAAAGGACTATACTCAAATAATTAGCTCAATTTATAGCATTCAACCTAAATTATTTAATAGTGAAGGGTACTCATCATTGCAAATTACTTTGAAATACAAAGAAATCTTAAAAAGCAAACAATGATGACTTGATAGATGGAAAGAAAGGTGGATAGATGTATAGATATACTAAAAAACAACTATAGTTAATGCAGATTGCACAATATAAGCTAAAATACATGGATATATAATTGTCTATTGTAAAATTCTTTCATCTTTATGTTTGTTTTAATTGCTGGAATGATAAGATTTAAAAATAAACATCTTAATACCTTTAGGAATATTACAAATCCCCTGCTTATTTGCAAGATAATTACGAGTAATTTTCAAATGAATGAAAAACTTCATAATGCCACATTAAAGTATCAAAATTAAGAATTCTACACATCAAAACATATAAAATGAAGCCAATTTCTCTTCTGAAAACAAATTTTGAAAATTTTCCTAATGTTATAATATGGCTAACTGAGTAACAAATAAAGCTTTAAATAAAGACATATTTTAATGTAAAATAAACATAGGTTAAAAGTAATGTAACATATACTGCCATAAGTAATAATAAACTCTAAAGAACATTTCTTTAAAAAACATAATTTGGCAAATTTTTCATTTGAGACTGATTGAAACTGTTAGACAGTACAATTATACAATAAATATGTGGATTAGGTGTATTAAAAATGAAAAATAATTCTATTTTCTTAAGTTTAAATTGAAATTTAAATTACTCTAAAACACTAACTTGTAAACATTGAGAAAATCTTTTTATACCTAATAAATAGATATTTATTGAAGATCTCCTATGTACTACCACTTAATTAAGCTCGGAGGATACATATGTATACATTCAAGGCAGGGACAAGTAGCAAGATGGCATTGGTTTAAAATTATGCTTACTATCTCTGTCACAAGGGATGGCTAAGTGAGGGTGCTGTTGTTTTGTTTCTTGTTTGTTGTATTTCCTCTTCCTTGATTTCCTCTTTTCTATGTATATCAATTTGAATACCAATACTATCACTTTTCCTTCCTTCATCATTCTATCTTCTAATTTCTGTTGTTGCTCTTACATTCCATCACTCTTTGTTTAGTTGTCAGTTTTTCTGGTTTTTATTTCTATCATGTCTATCCTGTTTTCTTTCTTTTATTAACCTTTTTCCTTTTGTATTTCTTTTTGCTTTCCCTCTCTCTTCATCATTCTGGCCTTTTAATTCATTCTATATATTTTTCTCTATTCAGATTCCCATTTCGTTATTGGAATGCCATGTTTTTATTACTATTGCTCTACATTGCTTACATGAGTTAAATGTTCATTATCCAAGGTCATATATGGTCCCTTTTCTAACTTTTACTATTATTATTACTATTATCCTTTTTCTCTTCTTACCTATTTCACTTTCTTTAGTCCTAATCTTTTTCCTTCAAGGGGACATAGACTATAGCAAGGAAATAGAATAAGAAGAACAAAATATCAAAGAGAAAACAACACTCACACAAAAACAGCAACTAAATAAAACTCTAGAGTAGACAGAGAAGTTAATCAACTGAATAACCCATCATGTTAAAAAGATGATCAGATAGTAATAAAAAAATTTCAAACCATACTAAGAACAGGAAGATATTGCCCAGTCTAATGAACAAATTAAAAACCAGGAAGAGGTGGAGAACATTGAACAACTAATCAAAGTCATCTAAACAAATATCATAGAGCAAATTAATAAAGTGAAAGAAGAGAACAAGGATATTAAGAAGACACTGGGAGAACATACTGAAGAAATTGTAAACTTATATAAAAAGATAATGGATATGATGTTGATGAATGGCATAATCCAAGAAATCAAAAATACACTGGAAGCACATAACAGCAGATTTGAACACACAGAAGAAAGAATTAGTGAGGTGGAAGACAGTACATTTGAAATGAAACATATAGTAAAACAGATAGGTAAAAAGATAGAAAAAATCCAGCAAGGACTTAGGGATTTGAAAACAACACAAAATGCACAAAAATATGCATTATAGGCATCCCTGAGACATAAGAGAAGGGAAAGAGAACAGAAGGAGTGTTGGAGGAAATAATGGCTGAAAGCTTCCCAACCCTATTGAGATAGATGGATGTACATGTCCAGGAAGCACAGCACAGCACACCCTAAACAGTATAAACCCAAACAGGCCTACTCCAAGAAATGTACTTGTCAAACTGTCCAATGCTCAAGACAAGAGGAAATACTGAAAGCAGCAAGAGAGAAAAAAACAAACAAAAAAAAAAAAACACATCACATACAAAGAAAGCTCAATAAGTTTAAGTGCTGATTTCTCATCTGAAACCTTGGAATCAAGAAGGCAGTGGTATGCCATAGTTAAGGTACTAAAGAAAAATCTTTGAACCCAGAATTCTCTATCCAGCAAAGCTGGCATTCAAAAATGATGGATAGTTCAACATACTTACAGGTAAAGTGAAACTAAGAGAGTATGCCAATAAGAAATCTGCCCTTTAAGAAATACTAAAGGGAATTCTGCAGGTTGAAAGGAAAAAAAAACAGGAGAAAGAGAGTTCGAGGAGAGTGTAAAAACAACTAAAAAGACAAAAAGAGTAATAAAATTGACATATGAGGGAAGTAGATGTGGCTTAACAGTTGGGCTC
>JAQZBX010070306.1:0-15441 GCA_029593785.1 Cabassous unicinctus
CCAGCTCACCGCACCACACGGGCCAGCTTGCCTTCACCAGGAGGCCCTGGGAATTGAACCCAGGGACTCCCATATGGTAAATGGGAGCCCAACCAATTGAGCCACAGCCGCTTCCCTTCCCCTTACTTTTGTTCATTTCTCAATCTCAATGTCCACCCTGACTGCTTTGGACTGAGAAGAGATGTAGATATTATGGGACAGAGGAGTGGAATTGTTTTGCTTGCAGTTGAAGATACTCCTTGCTTCCCGGATGGGGCTGGCGCATCGTCTTCGTTTTGTTTTGTCCGGGGCAGGCCTGAAGAACTGGAGAGTAGGAATTGACCACATACCTGCCGGGTTTTTCTTTTTTTTAATGTGGCTGCTAGAAAATTTTAAATTACATTTGTTGCTTGCAATGTATTTCTTCGAGGCAGTACTACTTTCATCACTTAGCTCAGCTGATTAGAACAAGGAGTCAGTAAGTCAAGTCATGAGCCTTGTTCTCTTTGGCCATACAAGGCACTACATACGCTAGCCTGCTACTTTGCCAATAGTGTTTGCTTGGATTTTAGTGAAAGTGCTATTGCTTATTAGTTTGTGACTTTTGGCAAGTTACTTGACTTCTCCATGCCTTAGTTTCCTTTTCTATAAAATAGTGACAGTAATAATATTCTGTGTCAATCTCCAGCATTCTCTCTTTCATTTATTCCTCATCCTTCAACAATTTTATTTTGGCACCTAATATGTTTCAGGTGGCTACTTGGTGCAGGGGATACAAAAGTAAATAAATCCAAGACCTTTTCTAATGGAATTAATGTTCTAATAGGGAAGCCAGATCATAAATAGGTATACAAGAATGCATAGTATGTCAGATGGTGATAATGCTGTGATAAAAATAAGGTAGGATAAGGGAATCTAGGAATGGGGGGAGCTAGGAAAGTCCTCCTTGATTTTCTTATGAGGTGACAGTGAATAGAAAACAGGCTGTACAGGTATCTGGATGAAGAGCATTCTAGACAGAGAGAACAACAGGTGAAAAGGCCCCGAGGTGGGTGTGTGCCTGGAGTATTTCTTGCTGGAGGAACAGCAAGAAAACCAGTGTGGCCGAGACAGAGTGAGCAGGGTGGAGAGTGGTAGAAGTGAGAGGGGCAGCCAGCAGCTGGATCGTGTATGGCCTGCGTGGGGACTGACTTTTATTTTGAGTGACTTAAGAAGGCATTGGAGGGTTTTGAACAGGTCTGGCTTACATTTTTAAAAGTTTCATTATGACTGTTGTGTGGAAAATATATCTGTGGATTTTCCAGTTCTCCACTTGTTATTGATTTCCAGTTTCATTCCATTATGGTCAGACAATATGCTTTGTATAATTTCAGTCTTTTTAAATTTATTAAGACTTATTTTATGACCCAGCAAGTGGTATATCCTGGACAGATCCACGTGCACATAAGAAGAATGTCTGTCTTGCAGTTTTGGGTTGCAGTGATCTATATATGGCTGTTAGGTCTAGTTCACTGATCATTACTATTCGAGTTCTCTCTTTCTTTGTTGATCTTCTGTCTATTCTATTCAAGTTATCTGATTCCTTATTGATCCCCTGTCTAGATGTTCTATCTGTTGATGAGAGTGGTGTATCAAAGTCTCCAACTGTTGTTGTAGAGATGTCTATTTTTCCCTTCAGTTTTGCCAGTGTTCGCTTTATGTATTTTGGGCACCGTAATTAGGTACATAAATATTCATGATTTTTATTTCTTCTTGATGGAGTGCCCCTTTTATTAATACACAGTGTCCTTCTTTGTCTCTTATACCAGCTTTTTATTCACCTATTTTGTCCAGTATCTGTTCTTTTTTGCTTGTTTGTTTACTGTGTGCATAGAATATCTTTTGCCAACTTTCACTTTAAACCTATTTATGTCTTTGGGTTTTAAGGTCAGGCTCTTGTAAACAACATATAGTTGGATGCTTTTTTTATCCATTCTGCCAATCAGTGTCTCTTGATTGGAGAATTTAATCTATTAAAATTCAGTGTTAGTACAGGAAAGGCAGTACTTCAGCCATTGTGTCTTTGGTTTTTATATTTCATATCTTTTTTGTCTCTTTTCCTTTATTGCAACCTCCTTTTCTGTATAGTTGATCTTTTGTGATGTATCTGTCTGATCCCATTCTCATTCTGTTTCTGCATTTTTAAAAAATACTATCTTTGTGGTTTCCGGGATTTATATTGCACAGCCTACATCTATAACCTATTAATTTGAAAAAGATAACAACATAGCTTCAATAGTATGCATATTCTCCGAGTCTTCATTTCTTCACATTACTCCAAACCACTCTCTCCTGTGTTTTCCCTTCAACCTGCAGGAGTACCTTTAGTAATTTAGCAAGGTAGGCCTTTTGTTGACAAACTCTCTTAGTTTCTGTTTATCTATGAAGAATAGTTTTGCTGCATAAAGAATTTTTGGTAGCAGTTTTTCTCTTTCAGTACCCTCCTATCTGATGCTTGGTCCAACTTGTTCTGGACCTTTAATAGCCTGAGAGTACTAATCACATTTTCTCAGCTCTTCTTTATCTGACTCTTGCCTTGGACCTTTACAGTTTTTAAGATTGTACTTTTTATGTAATTGTTTCACCTCCATTAGAAAGCTTCCTTTCTGCTGTTCCTTCTCCTGGAATCCTGATCTGTTCTGGTATTTTTGTGCAGACTTTTCTCTCCCCAGCTTCTACGATTTGTTTAAATTCTCTCCCAAAGGCAGAGTCTCGTTTTTCTAACTTTTTCCTATGGGAAATCAGTTCTGGGACCCTCCAGTCTTACAGAAGTCATTTTAACCTCATTTAAAAAAATATTTCCTCTCTGTCTCTGTGGCTTTTTATTCCTCTGTTTGTAAAAGGTTCTAGTAAGAAGATTAAGACACTGGGTCATGCCCTGCTGGAGTGATCTAATCAAAAGGAAGGTCCCTCAGTTGAATCTAATAAAAAAGTCCCATCTACAATAAGTTTACATGCATAGGAATGGACTAGCTTTAATAACAGGATATTCTGGTATCTACCCAGCTTCAAACTTTCACAACATATTTGTAAATTTTCCAGTTTTCCTTCTTTTACAGATTTCTAGCTTATTCCTTTGTGGTCTAAGAGATACTTCATATGATTTCAGTATTTTAAAAATGTATTGTGATTTGATTTGTGTCTTAACATATGATCTATCCTGGAACACATTCCATGTGAACTTGAGAAGAATGTGTATTCTGCTGTTGTTGGGTGGAGTGTCTATATATTTCTATTAGGTCTTATTGGTTAATAGTGTTCAAATCTACTCTTTCCTTATGTACAACTGTCTATTTCTCCCCTTCATTTCTGTTGATTTTTACTTCGTGTATTAATGGTTGAGTCTCTGTTGTGAGATGCATATGTATTATAATTGTTATATCTTCTTGCTGTAGTGAATCTTTTTTCAATATATAATATCCTTCTTTGTCTCTTGTAATCTTTTTTTTTTAAAGATATATTTTTATTTATTTATTTATTCCCCCCTTGCTGCTTGTGCTTGCTGTGTCTTATCTGCTATGCGTTTTTCTGTGTCTGCTTGTCTCCCTTTTGCTGCACCAGCTCACCATCTTGCTGCACCAGCTCACCACACTGCGCGGGCCATCAGCTCACCATGCCGCACAGGCCATCAGCTCACTGCACCGTGTCGGCCTGCTTGCCTTCAACAGGAGGCCCCGGGAATTGAACCCAGGGCCTCCCATATGGTAAATGGGAGCCCAACCTATTGAGCCATAGCCGCTTCCCTCTTGTAATCTTTTTTGACTTAAAATCTATTTTGTCTGAGAATAGTATAACCACTCCAGCTCTTTTGAATGCTGTTTGTGTGGAATATCTTTTTCCACCCTTTTATTTTCAACCTCTTTGTGAGAGGCTCTTTGTGAGCCTCTGGTAGAGAGCTTATAACTGGATCATGCATCTTCATCCAGTCTGCTGATCTCTGCCTTTTAGTAGGGGAATTTAATCCATTGAAATTTTAGGTTATAACTTAGAAGAATTTACTTCTGCCATTTAGCCATTTGTTTCCTATTGTCTTGTATGTTTTTTGTTCCTAAATTACTCTATTACTGCCTTTTTTTGGTATTTAGTTCTTTTTTGTTGTGTATCCTTTTGGATCTTTTCTTTGTTCCAATTCTCTATCTGTTTTAGAGAATTGTTACCTTTGTAAATACAATGAACATCTTAAACTAAACAGTTGAGTTTGTCTAGTACCAACCTAGTCCAGGGATTTACAGTCCCTACTCCTATATATCTCTGTCATTTCCCCTTTCTATTGTTATTATCTCAGATTACATCTTTTTACATTGTCGGCCCATTAACATAGAATTATAACTTTATTTTACACATATTACCTGTTAAGTCATGTGGGTGGGGGTAAGCAGTTATAAACCAAAAGTACAATAATACAGGATTTTATATTTGCCTATGTAGTTACTTTTAGCAGTGTTCCTTATTTCTTCTCATGGCTTTGATTTACTGTCATAGTATCCTTTTATTTCATGCTGAAGGACTCCCTTACATCCTGTAGGGCAAGTCTTCTGGTAATGAACTTTTTCAGCTTTTGTTTATCTGTAAATGTCTTAATTTCTCCTTCATTTTTGAAATATAATTTTGCCAGATATCGAATTCTTGGCTGGTAGTTTCTCTCTCTCTCTCTCTCTCTCTCTCTCTCTCTCAAGACTTTAAATATGCTATCCTACTGTCTTCTGACCTCCATGGTTTCTGTTGACAATTCCGCTGTTAATCTTATTGGGGATCCCTTGTATGTGAGAAGTTGCTTCTCTTTTGCTGCTTTCAAAATCGTCTCTTTATCTTTGGATTTTGACAATTTCCCTGTAATGTACCCTGGCATAAATCTCTTAGAGTCTGTCCTGCTTAGAGTTTGTTAGATTCCAGATGTGTAGATTCATGTCTTACATCAGATTTGTGAAGTTACTTTTTTCTACCTCTCTCTCTCTGTCTCTCTCGCTCTCATTCTTCTTAGACCTAATGATGCATATGTTGTATTGTTTTGGTGATGTCCCATGGGTCCTTCAGTCTCTGTTCATTTTTCTTCATTAGTTTTTCTTTCTGCTCCTCACACTGGATAATTTCTATTTTCTTCCAGATTTGCTGATTGTTTTTTTCTGTCTGTTCATATCTGTTGTTGAATTCTGAGCTTTTCATTTCAATTACTTTGCAACTCCAAAATTTCTCTAATTTCCGTTTCTTTGTTTTGCTGTGGCAACAGTTTCCTGATTTCCTTTAGTTCCTTGTGTATGGATTCCTTTAGCTCATTGAACATATTTAAGATAGCTGATATAAGTCTTTGACTAGTAGTTCCAGTATCTGAACTTCCTCTGAGATGATTTCCAGCAAATTCTTTTTCCCCTGTGAATTGGCCATACTTTCTTGTTTCTTTATGTGTTTTATAAATTTTTGTTGAGAACTGGGCATTCTGAGTATTATGTTGTAACTGAAAATCAAGTTCTCCCACTTTTCTGGGATTACCAAGCTTTGTTGTGGTGGTTGTGGTTGTGGTTGAGGGCTGGAGCTGACCATTTGTGACATTTCCGAAGTATTTTTCTCCAACTGGGGAATGGAAAGAAAAAAGAGGAAAAAAATAGATACTGCCTCTATAACTATACTGTGCCCCTTTTCCCTTAGCAGTGGTTGGAGCAATGGCCTCCTTAGAGCTGGTCCCCCAGCAGTATAAAATACTGCACAGCAATCAGACCACACTCCCCACATTATGGAGGACTAGGTCCTTATGACTCATCCTGGCACCTGCAGTTTGCACCAGGATTCCATACTGCAATCCCCACTTCTGCCTGCCATGCAGCTAGGGTGTGGGAGATGGTAGCCACTGTACAGAGGGTGAAATTCACTAATATTTACCACAATTTACCAGCCTCTTCTTCCTTTCTGCACGGTCTTCCACTAGACCTCAGATTCCAAAATAGTTGTTATAGACAGTTCCTGCCAATTCAATAGTTGTTTTGGTTGAGGAACTGATTCCTGGATCTTCCTACTCCACCATCTTCTCACAGTCCTTCTCTGAAGTCCTCATTTTAGTTTTGATTTGCATTTCCCTAATAGCTAATGATGTTCAGCATCTTCTCATGTGTTTATTGGCAATTTGTTTATATTCTTTGGAAAAATGTCTATTGAAGTCCTTTGCTTGTTTTTTAATTGGCTTGTCTTTTTGTTGTTGATTCATCAGAGTTCTCTATGTATTTGTGGTATTAAATCCTTATCAGGATATATGGTTTCCAGTCACTTTTTCTTTTCTGTAGGTTGTCCTTTCACTTTCTTGATAATGCTCTTTGAAGCACAAAAGTTTCTAATTTTGACAAAGTACAGTTTGCCTATTATTATTTTGTTGTTGTTGCTTGTGCTTTTGGTGTTAAGTCTAAGAATCCATTGCCTGGTACAAGGTATTTCCCTGTGTTGTTGTCTAAGAGCTTTATATTTTCACCTTTTATACTTAGAACTTTGATGCATTTTGAGTCAATTTTAAAATATTGTTTGCCTACTCTAATTTTTATTATTTCTTTTCTTGTACTTTGGATTTAATTTGCTCTTCTTTTTCTAAATTCTAGAGATTAAAGCATAGATAATTGATTTTATACTTTTTCCCCTTTCTAATAAAAGCTTTAAAGCTATAAATTTCCCCCTCAGCATCCTTTAGTTACATCCACAAATTTGAATATGTTCTGTTTTCATTATCTTTGATATCTAAATATTTTAAACTTTTTATTTTTTCCTTTTCTTTAAATGTAGTAATGTATACACAATATAGAATTTCCCACTTTAACCACTTTCAAATATACAATTCAGTGGTATTTATTACATTTACAATATTGCGCTACTATCCCTACCATTCATAACCAATATAAATGTGGGTTTTTCATAAATGCCCATTATTATGTTGAAGAAGTTCCCTTCCATTCCTAGTTTTCTGACTGATTTTATCAAGAAATGGTGCTGGAAGTATTAAAGGATACTAACGTATATATGTATTCCTCCCACTCTTGCCCTAGTTCAGTTTCCAGCAGCACCTACTTTCAGTCCTTCTGTTTATCCTGGTATTTCCTTCCATATTTCTAAATCATATATTTATACTGTTGCTTCTTAGTTTATTAATTTTAGGCATTATCTACTGACTTTCCATTATGGTAAATGAGGACTTATCTATGGTAGATGAGGATTATTATCACCAGTTCTAGCCCTTCTTTCTCCAAAAACACTTACATTAGAATTTTTGTTAAATCAACCAAGTGTTTACATTATTATGAACTGTGAAATATTGAAAAAACTGAGTCAAATAGTGCAATATAAATATGGCTTCTTTTTTGAATATCCTTTCCTTTCTTTTTTTTTAAAATTTATTTATTTATTTTATTTTTACCGGGAGGTCGCAGGGATCGAACCCTGGTCCCTCTATATGGGAGACAGATGCCCAACCATTTGAGCCACATCTGCCCCCCTTCCCTTTCATTTTTAGTGAAGTCAGTAATGGCTGTTGTGGGTTTTTTGTTTTGTTTTGTTTGTGTCTTTTTTTCCCATTTACCTAATTTTCTTAATACCCACCATTGATTCTTTTTCCAGTTGGTTTAACATCTTGGTTACATGACTGTCAATATGCTTTTTCATAAGCTCAAATATGTAGTTAGGTTTCTGTTTTTTTGTTTTTTTTTTCTGTAGACTTCCTTTCCAGAAACCTTCATCTTCATGCTCCAATTTGAATTAGTTTCTCTATAGGCCACCATGTGGCTGTCATTCTGGGCTTTTCCTTCATTGCTCCTCTGGGTTGGATTTTGATGTTCTAATTTACATTGTTGCTTTTGGGAAATTTGCTTTGATTCTGATTCCCAATGCTTTGTGTGTGATCTACTTGTTCTGTCTTAAAACTCTTAGGATTTTTTTATCCCTGTTTTCCTGAAAGTTCATAATAATGCATTTTAGATTAAATCTCTTATGGAGATTTGCATCCTTCAGTTATAGGAAAATTTCTTGAATTATTTCTTCCCTTAGCAATCTTTAGAGGTTTTTTTACTCACTTATTGGACTTCCTGGACTGAGTCTCTAATATTCTTATGTTTTTTCTAAGATATTTCTTCAACCCTTCTATTATTATTATTTTTTAAATTTCATCTATATTTTCCAGGAATTCTTTCTTATTCTTCTTAGTGATATTATGTTCTTTTTTCATGGAAGCTCCTTATGTCTCTGAGAATATTAGTAGGTTTTTTTTAATATTTTGTTTTGTTTTCCTCCTTTGTTTTCTATCAACAGTTTTCTGATATTTGTTGGTTTGGGTCAGAGGCCTTTCTTTTTGGAGGCTTTCCCAGATACCTAGTGATCATTGGCTTTCCATTTTATATTTAAGTGCTTCTTGCAAAGCTGATTGAGACTCTTGTTTTCACTGGTGAGCTTGTCAGAAGTGCATTTTGGTTTAGGGTGAATTTGTTGGAATCCACCCATTTTGAATGCCCAAATGACTTCCTCCTTTTCTCTGGATCTTTTCATTTTTTCCAGAGGAAATAATCTTCCAGTCTTCTCTGAGGAATGGAGAGAGGTTGGGGTCAAGGGATTGGGTGTGAATGCTTACTAGTGAGCAAGGAAGGGGAAAAGAATTTGACTTTCAGTGATTCAATATGTAGACTTTCACTTAAATTTTTCTATTTTTAGGCCCAGTCCTTTCCTGTGTCTGCATGCCCAAGTCCAGAGTTTTCCAGGTTGGATTTCTGCAACTTCATTTGAGTGACACAGATTAGGCAGGGGTCTCAGGATTCAACCACTTTGAATAAATCCTTTCAACTCCAAATGGTGAGTCTCTTAGACGTTTTGCTTGATAAATAGGCTCACTTATTAGCATTCCTCTGTTCATTACTTAGGTTACTGCTTTCTCTGCTGTCTTCCAAAAATTCACTGAAATCTCTTATCTGTTTTTGTCTCCTTTCATATTCTCTTTATATTTATGAGTTAATAGATTACTTTTTTGTTTGTTTCCTTTACTGTTATTTTAGTGGGATTTGGTAGGGGAAAGCAGATAAATGTATGTGGTCTATGTGCATTTCCAACTGGATGCCCTTGTAATTTGTTCTAATATCTAGAAGGGCAAGTCCTCTCTCTCTTCCAGGTTAATTCTCAATATGTACTTTAAAATCACTTTGTCAGTTAAATAAAAAGAGTGATCCTATACCTTTTTGTTTATAGGCTGCAAATAATAATAATGTCTTATACTTGTATACAACTTTACATTTTTCAAAGCAATTTTGCATGCATTATCCCATTTGATCCTCATTACATGAGTGGCTCTGCACCAGGCATAGCAGAGGGCTGGGGGGAGATGATGGCCTGAAATTTGTGGTAAATTTGGGAATACAATTCTAAAGCTTAATAGTAGATTAGCTTTAATACTGTTTTGACCAAAGAATTTAGTGTTTGAATTCACTAAATGTGAAACACTTGATAGTGTTTGAAACTATCAAGAACATTTGAAACATAATCTTTTCAGCTGTTCCTTCAAAAAGATAAAATAATATTTTTTCCCTGGTTTACTTTCTCTTCCATTCTAATATATTGTCTGTATTTTGATTGGTCATATTGATTACATCAACGTTTTTAAAATCTTTCTAATAGTCTATTTTATATGCTACTCATATGCTTTCTGAAATGATATGACTAAAGTACTATAAATAAGTTAATTATATCTCTATAGTAAATTATTGATCTGTCAGAGAGTCTGAAAAATAGATAATAATCCTGAACCATATCCTTTTTGGAATAAAATAATACCTGATTTGTTTCCTTATGTACCATCTTTCTTACAGAATAAAATTATGCTGAAGGAAGATTACTTCTATAAAAATAAATTTTATTGTAACCAGAAAGTCAAACGTAGTTTGTGATATAGACTTGTGGATTTTGTTAATGACCTGTCTCTCTCCTCTTTTTTTCATTCTTATAAAGCAACATTCCTTTTTCTGAACCTAACTAATGCTTTTTGGAAACCTGTAGATTGTTAGAAGTGGATTACCTGAAAATTAGGCAACTAATATTGTATATTGCAGTTAATTCACTATAATACCAGAAACAAAAAACTTAAATCATACTTTGCTACATTCAAAATGGAAAATAACACTACTTTTGGAGTCAGAATACCTGGATGTTTGTCAGATATCAAGATGTTTTTAATGCATGTGTATACTTGAGAAAGCACCCTTTATTTCACAGAGCCTCCTTTATAAAACTAGAATAATAAAATATTCCATTTCTAACTTTCAAGGGGATGTTAGGATCAAAGGAGAGAAAACATGTGCAAATGTTGTAAAAATCATCAAGGGTTCTACAAGTATGATGATTATTTTTTAAATATTTTTTTAAAAAAGCTTTAGATTACATAAATGTTACATCAAAAATATAGGGGATTCACATATGCCTTACCCCCTTCCCCTCCCACACTTTCCCACATTAACAGTGTCTTTCAATAGTGTGGTCCATTTGCTACAATTGAAGAACACATATTGAGGCATTGCTGCTAACCATGGAATATAGTTTACATTATAGTTTATACTCTGCCCCCTACAATTTTATAGATTTTGACAAAATGTATAACGGCCTGTATCCACCATTGCAATGTCATGCAGAACAATTTCAAAGTCCCAAAAATGCCCCAGTATTACACTTATTCTTCCCTTTCCGTCCCCTCAGAACCTCTGGTGGCCACTGCCTTTATATCAATGATACAAGTTCTTCCATTGCTAGAAAAATAATAAGTCTATAATAGAATAATAATAAGTCTACTTTAGTCCCTCATTCATTCCCCAGTATTGAGGATTTGGGGATGGTGATGTCCACTCTGTTTCTAATTGAGAGGGGGCTTAGATCCCATGGGGCAGATGGATGGAATTGTCTTGCTTGAAGTTGCAGACACTCTCTGTGTTGATTATTCTTTGAATAGATAGTAGTACTGAGATTATCAAGACCTTTAAAATATCTTATACACCCTGTAAGAAAAGTACCCTTTGTATAATTTTGAGTTGTTTTTGAAAAGAGAGTAAGTTTTAGTCCTTTTATAGGAATATAACTTCTCTGGTAACTTCTCTGTGGGATTAGAGGAGTATAATTGAATGTGGTATTTGCCGTATTCTTTCTACCCTAGATAAACACCAGCCTCCATTTAATTTTTTTTTTTAAGATTTATTTTATTTATTTCTCACCCCCTAACCCCCATTGTTTTGTACTCGCTGTCTGCTCTCTGTGTGTTCTTCTGTGCTTGTCTTCTCTTTAGGTGGCACCGGGAACTGATCCTGGGATCTTCTGGAGTGGAAGAGAGGTGCTCAATCTCTTGCGCCACCTCAGCTCTCTGGTCTGCTGCATCTCTTAGTGTCTTTTCTCTGTGTCTCTTTTTGTTGGGTCATCTTGCTGTGCCAGTTCTCCTGCGCGGGCCAGCACTCCTGCACGGGCCAACATTCTGCACGGGCCAACATTCTGCACGGGCCAGCACTCCGCGTGAGCCAGCTCTCCGCTCAGGCCAGCTCGCCGCACGGGCCAGCTTGCCTTTCACCAGGAGGCCCTGGGAATCGAACCCTGGACCTCCTATATGGTAGACGGGAGCCTAATCACCTGAGCCACATCTGTTTCCCAGCCTCCATTTAATTTAATTGGATTTTTCCATATCAGTGACCTATTGGTGTTATGATGACAGTGCCAAGTGTAGTACCCAGAACAGACCTGGCATATAATATGTGCATGAACCTAACCTTCTTATAGGGGCTATTTGGTAATTTCAATTACTTTAGTTTTACACTAGTTCTGCTATCTTAATGTAATTGAGAATTTTAACTACTCTAGTCCTGTAATAGTTACAGTATCTCAGTCACCAGTCCATGTTTGGGCTGAAACATAATTAAGGCCACCTATCCAAAAGGATTTATATTTATAACCTGTATGCAATTGTAATCTAACTTTAAAGCTGGTTACTTCATAAAATATGCCCTTAGTGCTGTTCTCAGTCCATGACTTGATGGTTTGTCTTTCATATCAGTAACCCTTAGTAATTGTAGTAGGCTTTGGTTTATCTTAATCTCTGAAAGGGGAAGAACAAGAGTCTATAACCTAATCTGCTCATTGATTTGCCAGTGCCAAAAACTGTTAACTGTTTTAATGGACAGTTGATGAAAGATTAGTCAGCAGTGTCTTTAAAATATTGTGTGTATGTGTGTGTACATATATATGTCTATATATTTATGAATATAGACATATATAAAAATAAAGTGTAGACATTGTCTTATTACAAGCAGTAAAGTTTAAGAAGATTTAGGACTCTTCAGACTATACTTTGAGAGCCATGGCCTGGATCAACAGTCTGCATGCTTTCTCTGTAAAAGGCTAAATTGGGGTAGAAGTGAGGGCTGGGGAATATACAGAAACTCTGTACTTTCTGCATGATTTTTCTGCTGTAAACCTTCAACTGCCCTTTTAGGAAAAAAATCAACCCTCTCCCCCTGCCTGCCAAAAAAGGCCAGATAGTAAATATTTTTTACTTTGTTGGTCATACAATCTCTGTTGAAACTACTCAACTCTTTCATTGAAGTGAGAAAGCAGGAATAGGCTATATAAAGGAATGGGCCTAGATCCCTGAATCGACAATCAGCTGACTTGGTATGCATTCTTAGTTAAGCAGATCATTTGCCCATGAGTCACTTTATTCTGAAGTGAGTTCGATCACATTAGTAAACATGTTGAAGTTCCTTTTATTAGGTTGAACCATACGAAATTGCTGTTTTTATTGGTCAAAAATGGTCTAACATTGGCAGTTTCATATAGTTCAAATTTTTTTAAAAAGCTATTTGACTAGGGGAAACTGCTTTTGCACACATAATCCATATTGCTAATGCCTCTGAATGGTGAATGATTTTGTGACAAATTTATACTCTTAGAAATTTTGTGACAAATGATATTCTAGTTCCTTTAGCACAGTTGTTGGGTAATTAAATTAATATAACCTTTTCAGGCTAAATCTCCAAATAGATTTTCTCTTTGTAATTGGCCTGTCATTTTATGGAATTCTCCAACCCTTTGGACCCAAATAGAAAGTTGAACTCCAATTTCATTTTAATCTCTGTCAATTACGTGATCCAGTACGTATCTACTATATAGAGAACATATTTACTATTAACCTATCGTTCATTTTAGCCCATAGCACAATAATACCAAGAGCCTAGTCCAAATTTGGTTCACCTTCCTCAAACCTCCTCCAAATTTTGCCACCCTTTCTGTGTTCTTCCTCAGAGCTCTCTTCTGTTTTCACTGTCTTTATGTAGCCTACTCCCAAATCACCATTTTCAGTGAGCTCTGGTAAAAATTAAAATGGAAAAAATATAAAATAATAGCATGCCACCAATTTCTGTTTTAAACGCTTGCTTTATTATTCCTATTTTAAATTGGTGAGGAAACGAAAGGTCAGAGAGATTATTTAACTTGCACAAGGTCCCAAATCTAGTAAGTGGCAGAGTTAAGTTTCATAGCTAGGAAGTCTGGCTACAGAGTACAAGCTTAAAATAATTTTAAGTACTACAATTTTAACTGCTTGTTAGATATATTGTAATCTTAAATGTCCCCTACAATCTCAAACTCAAATTGTCACAATCAAATTTTCCCACTTAGGTAGCTTTTTCTCCTGTTTGCCCTTATTTTTCAGGGGCAAAACCACTGTGTCCTTATTTATCAAGTTCTGTAGAGTTTTCCTTCATATGCTTTCTTATGCTGATGCCTTTGATCCTGGCTTTTATTAGATTATGTGTGGAATATGGAAGAATGTTCTGAACTCTATGTTTTGACTCTGCTGCTCAAAACCCTCCACTGGCTCCTAATTACAATCTGCATCAACACCCTACTTTCTCTTCTTTATCTGGAATGACATTTCCTAGCTTCATTCTGTTATAATCTGTTTTTCTTCAATATACAGTTTAAAGAAAATTTCACACATAGTACCCAGCACACCTGAATTTAAATCCTGTTAATTAGGTGTGAGATCGTTGGTGGGAGAGGGGCAATGAGGGATAGGAGTTCACTTACAAATAACTAACATGTGATTTAATACATATTCTTGCAATAACTATTTTAAATTCTCAGATATTGTTGTATGTACTTCCTAATTCTTACTCATATTTTAGATAGGTAAAATTGCTACATGAAAGTATAGGCACTTAATATATGTATTTAACAGTGACTGAATGAATGACTCATCTTTGGATAAGGGCTTGCTAGTGTTGTATAGTAATAGTAAATAAAATATACTGCATAGCTGGGCTTGATAATCGGATGAACATTCTCCACAATAATAAAAATCATACAGAAACTAGTTATACATGTTAGTTGTAATAAATTTGGAAACTACAGAAAACTATCACCCATGGTTCCTGTGATGGTTAATTTCATATATCAACTTGGCTAGGTTACTATATCCAGTTGTTTGGTCAAGCAAGCAGTGGCCTGATTGTTACTGTGAGGGTATTTCTATTAACACAGTCATACTGCAAAGAAAACTTATATTGATATTTTGGAGTTTCCCACCAGTTTTTGTCTCCCTCAAGTTGAATCATTTATAAACTATCATTTATAAACTCTGAGAAGATGCTGACTGTATTTGTAAGAAATACAGACTATGTGGGAGCCAGGATAATCAGGAATATTATAGACACAATAAAGAGCAAACTTGTCTAATGTATTTTCTTAATCACATCAAGCAATAATTTTATATTTATTCAGAGTCTTCACAGATTAGTTTTCTCAAGGAAATTTCAGTGCTTCAGTTTTCACATTAACATTAGTCTGTTTTGATTTTGAGTGATGTCATAGTAATGAGATGTTATAAGTAAAATGAGTATAAATTACATTTAAAGAGAACAGTGTTTTGTTTTGCTTTAAGATTTATACTCCAGGGAGCAGATGTGGCTCAAGCAGTTGAGCACCTGCTTCCCACATGGGAGGTCCCAGGTTCAGTTCCCGGTGCCTCCTGAAAGAAGAAAAACCAAAAACAAACAACAAGGAAAACAAACAAAAAAAAGCAACGCAGGGGAAGCGGATGTGGCTCAAGCAATTGCGCTCCCGTCTACTATATGGGAGGTCCCGGGTTCGATTCCCGGGGCCTCCTGGTGAAAGCGAGCTGGCCTGCATGGAGAGCTGGGGCAACAAAAAGAGACAAAGAGGAGAAACAAAACCAGGGAGCTGAGGTGACTCAAGCGGAGTGGCTTTCTCCCACATTGGAGGTCCCAGGATCAGTTCCCAGTGCCTCCTAAAGAGAAGATGAGAAGAGAAGACAAGCAGACACAGAGAGCACACAGCAAATGGACTCAGAGAGCAAGACAGCAAGCGCAAAAGCAACAAAGGGGGGGAATAAAAAAAAAAAAACTCAGGGAAGCCGATGTGGCTCAG
>JAQZBX010070307.1:0-15442 GCA_029593785.1 Cabassous unicinctus
GCAAAAGACACTGTTAAAGGAAAGGTCATGAACAGAGAAAAAAAACAGCTAAAGGATTTGTGTCCACAATATATAAAGAACTCTCAAACAGAAAACAACCCAATTTTTAAAAATGGGCACAAGATCTGAACAGATATTTCACCAAAGTCAGATGGGAAAGAAGCATATGAAAAATGCTCAATAATATTAGTCATCATGCAAACTCAAATTGAAACCTTAATGAGAAATCACTACATATCTGTTAGAATGACTAGACAAACAAAAACAAAACCTGACAATCCCAAATACTGGTAAGGATGCAGAGTGACAGGAACTCTCATTTACTGCTGGTGGGAATGAAAAATGGTAGAACCACTCAAGAAAACAACTTGACAGTGTCTCATTTACTTAAACAAATACTTATAATAGGAGCCAGCAGTCCTACTCCTATTTACCCAAGTGAACTGAAAATTTATGTTTACATAAATACCTGTACATGAATGTTTAAAGTAGCTTTATTCATAAACACCAAAAATTGGAAACTACCAAGATGTCCTTCAAAGGTAAATAAACTATGGTACATCCATATTATGAAATGCTCTTTAGCAATAAAAGGAACAAACTATTGATTTCTGCAATCACATGCATGAATTTTAAGCACATTTAGCTGAGTGAAAAGAGTCATCCAAAAGGCCATCTATTGTAGGTTTCCATTCACATTATAATTGGGAAAAGGAGAAACTACTGGGATGGAAAACAAAGCAGTGGTTTCCAAGGGTTGGGGGAGAGGGATAATAAGTCACTACTAAGCAGAGTTTATTCCAGTGATTCAAAGGTAGTTTATTACTTTAAAAATAAATCAATGCAATCTAGAACATTAGCACAAAAAGTGAGAATTCATATGATCTTCTCAATTAGTAAAGAATAATACATTTGAAAAAAATTAAATATTTATTAATGATGATAATTCTTAGCAAACTAGGTTGAGAAGAGAACTTTCTCAGTCTGACAGAGTATATTTTCAAAATTGCTATTAGAAATTAAGATTTCCTTTATGAGCTAGAGAACCTTTTAAAACCTCGCATTAGTACCAGGTAATTAAAATATACAACTAAAACTAAATCATATGAGCTGAGATGAATTGGAATCAATGTCCTTTTGATTAAGTACCAGAGCTGATCAAGAACAAACTAATGAACACACTGACTGTAGAGTGCCACTAACAGCTGATTATAGTGATGATTTTGCAATTTAGCACTCAATAAAGACCTAGACTATGAATATCCATGGGGCTAATAACTCGTAATTATTTTCAAAGAGCTTCTGGTCTATCTTTGTGGAGGAAATGCTTTGGAGATGAAGGTGGATAGCAGATAATTTTTCATCCCACTAGCACACCTTATTAAAACACACAAAAAGAGAGGAAGGTAAGAACCACATTTTCATTGATGTCACATTGTGAGGCAGAAGGGAAAATACACCTTAAGATATCTTTGAGTTGTTTTCATCAATACCTACTTGCAAATGTATTAAAATGCATGAATAGCATGCAACCAATCAAATAAATGGGTTCCAGTTTACTTAGAGTGTTTTTTCTTTCCTTATTGGCAACAGCTACTAATTTCTAAATATAGGCTCCAACCACTTCAGGTCCATTTTCACCCTCAATTTCTATATCCAGGCAATCACCAAGCCCTATTAATTCTACCCCAGAAATAGCTCTAATGTCTAAAGGGGCCACACAGGGAAATTTTACAGAGATGGAAGTTTTCTGCATGGTATTGTGATGTGAATACATGACCATCCCCATCAGGATGCTGGGGGAATCATCCTAGCATGCGAACTGTGACAAATAAATCCAACTGAATTACCAATGGATGATATAATCTTACTGAAAGGGAGACAGAGAAGGAGCTGAGCTAAGTAACTTTGGAAAATGGTGTTTTGAGTAGAAACAACTGCATATAGTAAATACTGCAACCTAGTTGCTTAATATGTTTCTCACTGGGGTATGGGTTAGCACTCCTGAAACTGTTTTCCATGTATATGATGGTTGAAAACTAAATGAATTACAGATGTTGAGAGCCAGGTTTCTCACTCTCAGAGAAAAAAGTTACAAATAAACAAGGTATAAGGGACAAAATGACCCCTGTGGCACTGTATTAGAGTCAAAGATATTATCATGAATGCCTCAAGTTAGATATATAACACATGCATATATGGGCTAGTATATATGGACATATATTTCCTAATTCTGCCATTGAGAGGGTTTGGAAGCTGTGACACTCCAACAGCAACGAGCATATCTAGCATCCAGATTTTGGTTTCTGAATATCATTCTCTGATATATAAAACCAGAGCTCCTTAGAGAAATGGCTGATACTAGTACTAGGGCACAGAAAATATGAGCCAGGAACTTGTAGTGTCAGAAAGTAAGGAAGTGTCCAAAATTAACAAAACAAGGACAACCACCAAAACATATTGGCGCATGTCAAAAGGACACCAGAGTCAAACTGAAAGAGCTCCCAATGACCAAAGTTGGAGCAATTTTATCAGCAAAATAACAGATCATAGTCCAAAGAATAAAATGAGCATCTGAATCCTTTTTGATATAAATAAAAGATTGAATAAGTGAATAAATTGTGGGAAAAGGAAAAATCTTAAGAAAATAATTCCAGACAATAAATCTGGAAGAAATGAGGGAAATATAAATTTACCTTTAAATCTCCATAGTAATAAATGCTGTGGTCAGTATCCACACTGATGACTTTTCAAGTTTAACAAGGGAAACTCTGAGAAATAAGAATTCATAGTCTCAGAGTATCTCACCCAAAATATTTATTAACTACCATATTAGTGTTAGCATTTGTACAAAAATTCTTTGATTCTCCTCCACCCAGGAAATGGACCTTAATTCCCCACCCCATCCCCACCTCTTGAGTGTTGGATGGATATTGTGACTTTCTTCTAATGAATAGAATATGGAAAAGGAAAAATAGCAAATTAGTAGATAAATCTGGCAGACAAGACTTTAGCCAAATGATCCAGGTTAACGTCACCAGTAATACATCTCAGCATCATCTACCCACTGATACAATGCACTGAGGTCATGTAACCTGTCAAATTCTCCCATTTCACAAACTGTCTGACCAATACTATTCAAAAGTGTCAATGTCATGAAAGACAAAGGAAAGACCGAGACACTCACAGAGAGGAGGCGGCTGAGGAGACATAACAACTAAATTGGCATTCTGGATTGGATCCTGAAACTAAAAAAGAACATTAGCAGAAAAAATAAGAGTTAAACCTGAATAAAGTCTATAGTATAGCTAATAATATTGTGCTTCATTAATTTGTCAGTTTTGGTAAATGTACAATGATGTTAATATGGAGGAAGCTGGGTGAAGAATGCAGGAGAACTCAGTCTTACTTTACACTTCTTCTATAAGTCTAAAATTATTTCAAACTAATTTAAAAAATGATTGTAAATAACCTCAGTAAGGAAATCTTTACATGTTTTAGTATCTTTTTCCTTGGAGAAATTTTGGCAACAAGGACCTGTTTCTCTTTTGATGTGTCCTTGAGTTCTGAGGTGCCTTCTCTATTCTGTGAACTATGGCATAATGTATGTATGCATGGCAGAGTTGAGTGTGGAGATATTTCTCTCTCAAAATAGGTGTTAAAACTCTTTGAATGCCTACAGTGGCACTACTCCTGCCAGGGCCTTATAATCTTTTATGAACACAGCTCCTGCTGTAACCCTTCTTGCCATGGGAGCTCAAAGTCAGCTACTGAGATGGAAAAGGGGAATAGAAGTCATAGTGTCACTGCCATCCACTTTTTCTTTCTCTTATATGTCTCTCACAAGATTCCATGCACTCAGTCCATTTCTCCTCCAGCCACTAGAAGAAAAGTCTCCATTCAGTTAAACTCATTTCAATAGGCATCAGAAGATGTCATATCGTCATTTAGAAACCCACCTAGGGCTATTTGGATTTAGCTAAAGCTTCTTGCTACAATGTGCAAGAAAAGGGACAATCAATTAATTAGCACATGACAGGAATGTAACCAATTGAATCTTTTAAATAAAAAAAGGCCAACATTGCAGCATCTTGTAGCCAATCAGAATTTTACAATGTTTAAGAAAGTGATATGATTTTAGAGAGAGAAAAAAAAAAAAAATATATATATATATATATGTGTGTGTGTATGTATGTTAAATTTCTGAGTGGCTTTTCATTTCTTATTGTGTAAAGTTATATTAGAGCAATAAACCATCACCATACAAACATCAAAGAATTCAGGAGATGAAAGAACATTACCAGATCAGGACTGAAGAGTAGTTTGCAAAGTTAAAGCAGATTATTCAGGAGAAAATGAAAACCCTTGGCTTACATTGGGTAGATCTGGAATGATAGCTTTGCAGTCTTTTGAAAACAATAGACTTTTCAGGGAAATGTTAGAGAAGGGATAGTTGCTGAGGACAGGGAAATCAAGGAGGTAGTTTTAAGAGAACTGTGACAATTAACAGAGCTTCCTTGGGGCTTGAGGAGGACCATAAAACTGAACGTGAGACATTGTTCTAGGTGATGTTATTCAGTCTGTTCTATGATTGTACTTTTAGGGAAATGGAAGCCTTGAGAAGATACATACCTGGTGAGTGGCTTAGCCAGACTTTTAACCCAACTGGTGATACTCAAAGTCCATTCCCTAGTTCCCCAGGTATCCTATATTCCAAGGAGATCTGTATTTCTCCCTTACAGTCATATCCCAAAGGCATCCTCAATACTGAATTAATATTTTTCATGTGAAGGCCTCGATTTTCAAATTGCCCTCTGCCTCTAACCTCTTGAGAAAGATGGTTTTCCCATAATAGACACTTGATTTGTATCACAGGGTTGAGGGAATGTTAAGAGAATAATGTAAGAGAAGAGTTATCAAAGTGCATTATAAACCTTAAAGTACTCAGAACCGTTAAGATGTAATTTTAGTCTAACAGGGATGTTCCCTTGGATATCTAGAGGGAGGGTTCATTGTGAGTACCCAAGTTCCTGAGAATAAAGCTTTTAGAGAAGGGCAGGGGCCTTTAGGCTAAGGAAATCACAATTAGTGAACAACTAAAGAAAGTAGTAACCTGTTTCCTATTACATATTGAGAGGAGCGTATTCATCTAAAATATCTAATCTACTAGGGAAATTACTTTTCTTCTCTAATAAAAAGGGAAGGGGGTGCTATATAAATTTAGAGGTTTATTTTTATTTCGACTGCGTGTGCTATTAGAAATTAGGATTCTTTTATGAGCTAGAGAACCTTTTAAAACCTTGCATTAGTACCAGTTAATTAAAATATACAACTAAACCTAAATCATATGAGCTGAGATGAATTGGAATCAATGTCTTTTTTGATTAAGTACCAGAGCTGCTCAAGAACAAACTAATGAACACACTGACTGCAGAGTGCCACTAACAGCTGATTATAGTGATGATTTTGCAATTTAGCACTCAATAAAGACCTAGACTATGAATATCCATGGGGCTAATAACTTTTGTAATTATTTCCAAAGAGCTTCTGGTCTATCTTTCTGGAGGAAATGCTTTGGAGATGAAGGTGGATAGCAGATAATTTTTCATCCCACTAGCACACCTTATTAAACCACAAAAAGAGAGAGGAAGGTAAGAAGCCCGTTTTCATTGATACCACATTGTGAGGCAGAATAAAGAGAAAATACACCTTAAGATATCTTTGAATTATTTTCATCAATACCTACTTACAAATGTATTAAAACGCATGAGTAGCTATTTTATGAATTATCCAATCAAATGAATGGGTTCTAGTTCATTTAGAGTGTCTTTTCCTTCCTTACTGGCAACAACTGCTAATTTCTAAACATAGGCTCCAAGTATGTCAGATCCATTTTCACCTTCAATTTCTATATCCAGGCAATATTCATTCTACCCCAGAATTAGCTCTAAAGTCTATCCCCTTCAGCTTCCTGCTACTGCCACTGCCTCTGATAAATGCCCTGTCCTCTCTCAACAGTCATTTATCACTAGCCTGATCTCTCCCCTACCCCACTGTCCTACCTCAACAATCTCTCCCATCCTTCTATCAGTATAGGGTCTAGTTTAGAGCATTCAATGGCTTCCATCAGCAATAAAGTATATTTGGGAGGATATAATGTACCTTGCTCCAGCCTTACCACTACCCTATCCCTTGCTCTGAACACATTGAGTTTCTCACCATCCCTCAACCCTCAACTGTACAGTAAAGGTTTTTATTTCTGTATTTTATACTTCTGGTGCTTACTAATTGGAATGCCCTTCCTCCATTTGCTAAACTGTTTCAGGACCCAGCCATCATATTTTCAACCAATAAATCCTGTGATTTTCATCTTTTGTGACTCTTTGCCCAAACCCTCCATTAGCCAACTACTGATTCCTGAACAATATATTCACTTCACCTTTTATGCAGCTAGAAGTGATTTCTTTCTGTCTCTTTAGCACTAGCAACATTTTGTATCTAATGATACTTGATGCAACTCCCTTCTAAGTATATTTACTCTTGAACACGTTTCATCTCATCTATTAGGTTGTGAAATATTGAGGAGACTGTGGCCCATAACCCCATATTGCATGTATACAGTGACCACTAGCTGTCTTACAAATAGGAGATGTTGAGAAAATATGTTTTGAATTGAATTGGCTTTGAGTGAAGACCAAGAGAAAAGAGGAATGATATACATCTGGTACCATTTCTTATACTACTGTACTCTAGTCTCAGACCATCAGATTAAACAATGTTACAAACAGTAAGAATCTTTTTAAATCTTTCCCTTTTTCCATCTACAATAATAACAAGAGAGAGTATTCATTTGCCAGTAACTGTGCAATGTAATATCATCACAACAACCCTGCAAGGCAGGTATCATTGGCCTCATATTACAGAAAAAGAAATGAAGGCTCAGAATTTAAGTGACTTGTTCATACCAATACAATTAATGAAAGTGAGAGGGCAGGATTCCAACTCAACTTCCTCTTATTTCAATGTCCACATTGTTTATAATACACTATGCTACCTCTCCCATCAAAGATAAATCCTCATAACCAGACAGGGTATCTTTATTTCTCATAATAGATTAACAATGATTGTGTATTTGTAAGATTTAATGAATTTATTGTCATATAGTTACATATCTCAGCAAACTGGTTTATTAGATTCATCTTCAATACTGATATTGCCTACTTGAATTTTATTCTTATATATATTGTTTGACTCCATTTATCATGGGAATTATTTTAGACTCATTTATAATTTTCCTACACATGGCTCTTCTGCCCCCCTTTTTAAACCTATAATTAGTACTAAACCTGTCCCAGAGACTTAAATCTTTGGTCTGTTCATATGCCAGTTGAGCCCTGAATCTCAGCAGAATTGCAACACCTACTTTCCAGATCATCGGACCCACCCAGGACAACTAACAAAAGGATGATGATGGACAACACCCATCCCAAAAAACAGAGAGTATCTACAACTGTAAAGACAGTTCCATCCATCTGACCCATGGGATCTAAGCCCCCTCACAATCAGAAGCAGGGGTGGGCATCACCAGCCCCAAATCCTCAAGATTGAGGAACAAACAAATATAAGATGGGAATGCAACTATAGACTAAAGTATAATAACTAGTCCTTCTGTTTGCACATAAAACAGAGGACTTTAATCATCCCAGCATCTTTAACTTGGTTATGAATACCATAAATTAATTTTTAAACAAAATTAAATAAGATGGGATGAAATATAAAATAAAAACTTTATCAGAATCTTCCCAGGATACAATCTTCTTGACACCAAATCATGACATTATGGGACTCAATTGTTTATTTCTTTCTAGGGCAGCCCCAAGTTTTATGTCCTGACTAGCATTTCCCTAAATAAAACTGCATGAAACAAAATGCCATTATGATTTCTAACATTCATTTCCAGTGAAGTTCCTGTTAGGTTGCAGCCATAACTATGATGGAAGGGGTGTGAGGAGAGCCCGCTGCGGTAATAACTGTGTCTTCATACATCAAACCAGGGCATTTTAGGAGAAGCATCTATATAGAGTGGGAAACTAATGGGAGGGGTAACACCCTGTGGGCTGGCTTTAAAATGTGACAGGGAATGGTCGGAATGGGACTGTTCTTAGGTTTGGAAAGTTAGGGTAAAGGCAGAAAGTTTCCTGTCTATATGAACAGGAAATTTTATTTTTTAAAAACATAAATATCTCCTTGTAACAAGTACAGTGGGCATTACTCTGTCTTATCAGCTGACTTAAGAACCCAGGGAAGTGAATTTGCTCAAGAGCCATGCAAAGCTGTTTAGTTTCTTGGACTCATAACTCTCAAAAATCAAGGACAGGACACAGAGATAGCAGAACAGAAACCCTGAAGGCTCCTGAATGGAATTCTACCATCTCCTCTCTTTAACCCTTACCTTCATTCAAGAGCTAAATAATAAAAATTCAAATTTCTATAAAGCTCTCAAATTAGTGCTCAATTCTTCCTCCACAATTCTCCTTGTTTAACTCATCTAGTGCCTTCTTGTCATTTTCTAGACTGCTATGTTCACTTTCTGACTGACCTAGCTGCCTCCAGTATTAACTCCATCCAACAGAAAGATGTCACTGTTACGTTGGGAAGTGCCCATAGGATTATTATATCATGCCATGATTTAAAAATCCTTAGTCGAGAGCATCTGAGGCCCATCAAGATTGAGCCTCTGAATGAATCTCCTCCTTGCTCATGTTCAGTTCTCCCTAAGAACATTCTAGGTGCTAGAATTAGTGTCCTATGTGTGTTTTCCAAGACACACCATGCTCTTTTATATTTCCTAAACAATCTCCATTTCCACTTTTCCCCTGTCAGAGCCTAAACTCACCATGGCAATCAGATCATTTTAATTTGTGAATTACAGCATGTCCTTCACCTATCTAAATACTAACACCTCCCATTTGTCTCAAGGTAAAGCCAATGTTTGTACAATAGTCTAAAATACTCTATAACTTACCCTGGCTACTATTTTCACCTCATCTCCAATCTCTCTCTCCCATGCTCACCTGTGCCTTGAGAATGCCTAATATGTTTGCAAAGAGTAACCATAGCAGTCTTATTAGTATATCCTCAATGTCTAATGTACTAATTAGTATATCCTCAACATCTAATGTACTAATGAAAGTCTTTGGTTTTGTTTATCCTCCCTAATTACAAATCCTCATTCCTATGCACATTTAGGGTTGGTTTGGTTCAATGCAGACAACTCTTAAAGCCTGATGTGGATTCAAAGATGAGGGACAAAGTTTAAAGGAGTGTGATATGTTGACCTTGCTTACAATCTCATTCCAGATCTGGGCCTAACACACATTGAACAAAGTAATGTGACAAGTTAGCATGATTGACACAAGACTTTAAGTAAAATCATATTTCAGGTCAGAAATGTTAATGTAGTCTGTAGTGATGAGAAAAGTCTCAAAAGAAGAAACTGGAAGTATGCTTAGTCATGAAGGATAGTGACAGTTTGAAGTTGTTTTATGAATTCCAAAAAGAAAACGGTTATGATTTTGAACTAATTCATTCTTGTGGGTGTAGACCCTTTGGATTAGACTATGTCAGTGAGGTGTGACTCAAGTAGAGTCTCTAACCTCTTGCTGGGTCTGATATAAATAGAGACACAGAGAGAAAGGAAGCTGCCATATTATACTGATCCTGCCATGTGAGAGAGAGGACTGTAGGAAACAGAGAAGCCCCAAAAGACTGAGAGAGGTCCTGGAGTCTGGAACCAGCAGAGTACAGAGGCACGGAAAGAAGTCCCTGAGGGGCTGGGCCCACAGAGCAGCTCAAGGCTGAGGAGATGGCAGTACACCAGGATCACCAGTAGCTGACTTTGGTGAGAAAGCATCTCTGATGGTGCCTTGATTTGGACGTGTCACAGTTTCAGAACAGTAATCTTTTACCCTAAATAAAAAACCCATTATAAAAGCCAATACATTATGGTACTTTGTATCAGCAGCCCCGTGGCAAGACAGGTAGGAAAGGCTCATTTAAGCAGTTTAAAAGAGGACATTGGAGAATATGGAGGGTAATAAATACATTGGGGGAGACGGGATCTGAGGGAGCTCTTTTAACACGAGCTGGATATAATTCAAAGATAATATAATAAAAACAACACAAGTAACAAGGCCTAGTCTTTAAAGCAGTTTTGATCCTAATCTCTCTTTTTATCATCATAACCTCTGATCTGGTGGCAAAGACAAAAACAAGTTGCCTGCCACACTCAGGGAGCCACCATTTCCTAAATGGAGGCGATAGGTGGGCAGGAATGGCCAGGTCTTGTACAGTAGCCACCATCCATTTCCCTTTCCCTGGTTTAATTTCCTGTCCTGAAACCTAAAGGGAAGTAGTAATGTATGTTCTCTGATACTCTAGTATAAAGAACATTCTGATCCCAGGCCTTTATAAATCTACAGCACAAAATTATAAGTCTTAACTTTTTCTCCCCAAATCTCATGAGCACACAGAGTATAGACAGAGCATCAAGAGGCAAAGTTTAGAGGTTACATAAAACTGAGTATAATGCATGTCCAGAGATTGGAGTCTGGAGTGTGCTTGATCAGAGACGTGAGGAGCTGGGCGTAAATACTCATTCCCCAGAGTCTTCAAAGCATCCAAGTAGAGAACTTTGGAATCAAGGACAGGAAAGAATATTACCTTTAATGTGACATTTGTCTGTGTCTGTGTGCATTTCAGATGTCATTATATTTTTTCCTTTTATTTTTTTTCAACTGAATTCTCTGCCTTTAAATAAGACTTTCTTATCCTAAAGTGTATTTGGCACAAAAGAGATTAGAATTTTTTCCAAATACTTGAATTGTTCACTTAAACAGAGAGCGTCTTTGAAAATTTTAACCATAATTATGAAACAATAACATAAACCTCTCTGACGTCTCACATAGAAAATAGGAAATACCATTTTTGTTGGTGACCTAGAATTATTCTCAGAAGCTTTTATGACTTTAATATCCCCAGCTGTGAGGATATTGAGGCATAGAGACCTCATTATTCCTACATTAAATGGCCCAGCCATAGAGATATTAGCTTCAATGAATTGCTGTTTCTGATCAGCTCCCTTAATTTAACCAAATCTAAGAACACTGCTTTTAAGATTGACTCAGTGAGAGATCTTTTGAGCTCCCCTCTTAGACCATGTTGAATGTCAGGTATTTCATGTTCTAGATTTTAACTTCCACATGTGTTGAAAGTTAATGGATAGTTTAAAGACATTAACAGGAAAAGTGAAAAAGGAACTCCCAGAAACCACTAAAGCTATCCCCATACTTGAGGACAGGAGAGATCCTCAATTCTAGACCAGAGTGTGGACACAGCAGGACTTGTCGCTTTCATTTCTCACAATTCCACTGATTAATCAGTTGAATTAGGAAGTTTGTACTTGGAACAAACCTGATGTTTCTTACTGCCTTTTGGTCAGAACTTAAGAGTCAAGAATCAAACAAAGCCTAAACATCACAAAGTGATCTAAACTCGTTTTTGTGCCATATTGACGTCAGATGGTATCATGTTTTCCGTTGTACAAACAGCTCAAGGACAACCAATAAGCTATAATTCATTCTCATACCAAAGAACTTGGCATGTGGTGCAGTTAGTGGCAGGGAACAAGGCCATCCCCGATGTTATAAGCATTTCCCTGTTTTGAATGTGATACTAATGTTAGGATTTGGGAAACCATGTAAAGCAAGTAAGGATTGGCAGGAAACTTTGGGCCAAATAACTCTGGACTCGAGAAAACACACACACACACACACACACACACACACACACACACAGTGGTTGCTCTTTTGGCCTATTTAGGGGCCTTTCTGGGGTGGGGGGTGGAATTGATCAACTAAGAAAGAATTAGCAGGCAAGTTTCACTTAGAAAAGAAAGATAAGAAACCTAGTGATTTTTTATGTAAACAATACCCTTGCATGCTGCTGTTGCCGAGCCAGCACATAGACAAGTAATGTTTAAAAATTCCTGGGTTTCGGGTGAGTAGAAGGGGACAGGAGAGGGGAGAAGGCCTTCAAGCAAAGAAAAAAGTTGCTTTTAAAGTAATACCCTGTTCCATTTCATCCCTGAGAACACAAATGCTAATTTTATTTTTAAACTACCAATACTCAGCAAAGTGATTAGACTACCCTCCTTTACATTTTCCAGTTTAACCTAAAATACTGCACAATTGCCAAACCTCATATTTAAAATATGTGCTTATCATTCAACTCAGAGTAACATTAACACACTGAAAACTGCATTCTAATTAATAAATCAGAGCCTAAACCACTGAAACATCATTCACATATATGAGACAGCAGTAGTGAGAACCATTAAAAATAGTAGCATGCTGTCACCTTTCCAGGAAATATGGAAATCTGCCTTTTTGAGGTTATTGGCCTACATTATTTATCAATGTTTGGCTTTAATATATGGATTCACCCAACATTAAATTAATTTCATATTTCTCCTAGAAGACACAGCATCAATTTGTGATCTTGGACAAACTGTCAATAGGATAACAAGCCTAATACAGAAGCATGCAATCAATAATTTGTATTCAGTGATTTCTTCCCTTAGGTGGTTTTAGGAAAATATTGCTTTCATGTGTTCACTCTCATTCATAAGCACAAAACAAACAAACAAAAATTTACAAAAAAAAAAAACCCAAAACAACAAAAGCCAACTTTGGTCTGGCTTGACGAGATTTCAAAAAAAGCAAATTACAACTTTTACCCGTGTTTTATAACCTGGCAGTCAACACTTATTCCATTTTAAAAACAAGACCAAAATAAAATAAAATGAAAAAATCTAGTAAACAAAAAAACAGTTCTTAGAAAGAGAAGTCATTGAAAATATAAAACTAAATTAAGCCACTAGATTCCTTTATGGAGGAGGAAAAATAAACACGCTCATGTGGTCTTCACTTCCTTTTATCTTAATTATTCCCCCTTCTTCCACATGCTTCAACCCACACCACTAGACGGTTACTTACATTTCTGGTGTCTTAAGCTTTTGTCTCAGCCACAATTTGTTTACCTCTGTTAATATTCTTCAAACAGCCCCTGCTCTTGGTGCCTGGACTCATCACAAACTCTGGATGCCCAGCCTGGTGTAACTCATATCACCTGCCTTTTATTGGCTGATTTTTCATTACTTGAAACTGTGTGTTTGGGCTTAAGGTTCCTATCAGCATGGTTCTTCTCTAGCTTTAATCTATTTGCTAGCCATGATCATACCAATCCAATAATCTGCCAGCATGTCTCAGATGAAGCTTTTAGTGAGACTAAGTTTTCATCTGAAATTAGAAGAAATTGAGAACTATGTACAAAAGAAAGGTCTTAGTGATTAGAGAGTCTTTGCTTGGAAAGCCAGATTGGGGAACAGGGCTTGGCCCTGAATTCAAAAAATGTGGCGTGTTCTGCTTTCTCCCAACCCACACTTAGTCTAACATTAAGATCACAGGAGGGGATGCTGACTTTGCAGACTCAGCCAGCTTCATGCTAACCATTCCGTTACCCCACCCCACTTCCTCCCCAAAGTCCATCACACGCACACACTTAAGGAGCAGATAAAAAGCAGGAAGGCAGACCACACGTGATCCACAACCTTCAACAATTAATGCAGCCCAATAGAAAAATGTCGACCATTGCGTGTTGGGCTCTCAACATCTCACCAGTGCAAAACCTGATTTTTCCCAGGTAAAGGAATGAGTAATGGCAGTAGCTTTTTCCCTAGTACTTATCTAGAAGGTGGGAAGTATTGGGGAAAACCCTATATTATAGGCTTAGGGTTGAATGTGGAGGGAGTTTAAGAATGATTTTTTCAAACCCTCCAGACAAAGTTGCTTGACCCCTCTGCCTTCTTACAGTCTTGGTATAAATGTGTTTGTTACTATTAAATTACTTCCAACTTGAATTGGAACTCACAGAGACTGGGGAAAGGAGATGCTTATAGAGCCAGGAAGATTTACCTCCAGAACATTATAAACTCAAGCAGGGCTTATGAGCCTCCATAAGACACACACACACACACACACAGAGAATAGATATTACATAAGTGACCAAAATATTTCTTTTAACACAGTCTGTTTTGTTTGCAAACAACAGAAACACACTGAAGTGTATCCCAATGAGAATCCATGTAAGCAAATCCCAGGAAAAGCTGAATACCCTGGACAAAAGGGCAAAAACCACATTAAAGTGGAGCTGCAGAAAATATAGCAGAGACAAGCTGTAGGTCTTCACTCCATTGCAACGGTTTCCTGTGTGGTCCATGGATCAACAGTATTGGCATCACCTGGGAACTTGCCTTCCAGGTGAAAATCACTCTTTTAGTTCACCACAATTATTTAGTAAGACTCAGCTATTTTCTAGAGATTTGCTTCTCTCTTATTATTCTAGAGAGAGCAATCTAAGTGAGCAACCTTATCTTTTATGTCAAGTATAGAAGACATATCTCCCCACAATAATTCTACATTCAACTCCCAACCTCCAACACACACCATAATTTTATTATATAGACCTGATCATCATAAAGATGTAACATTTATCCTTATCTAACAAATATAAGAACTTAAATAATTAAAATTTTTCCTTTAAGGATTATTTTCTTAATTATCATTTGCTTTATTCTGAAAAAGTAGTAAAAGAACAAAGAGAGGCAATACCTGCTTCTACTGCACCTGGGATTGGGATGATCAAGAGTCAGGTGATTGGGTGTCCATGTGCCAGTTGGGCCCTGAATCTCAATAGAGTTACAACACCTACTCTCAAGTTAATTGGACTCACCCAGGACAATTAACAAGGAGATTATGGTGGACAACACCCATCCCAAGGAACAGAGAGAGTCTGCAACTTCAAGCAAGATAGCTCCATCCCTCTGCCCCCTTGGGATTGAAGCCCCCTCTCAATTAGAGGTGGAGTGAGCATCACCATCCCAGAATCCTCAGAATTGGGGAATGAACAATGGACTAGAGTAGACTTACTGTTATTCTACTATAGACTTATTGTTATTCTAGCAATGGAAGAACTTTTATCATTGATGTTGAGGCAATCGCCACTGAGGTTCTGAAGGGAGGGAGAGGGAAAAACAGGTGTAATATGGGAGCATTTTCAGGACATTGGAATTGTCCTGAATGACGTCACAATGATGGATACACACTGTTATATATTTTGTCATAACTTACAAAATTGTGCAGGGCAGAGTGTAAACTTTAATCCATGCTTAGTGGCAATCCTTCAATATGTGTTCATCAATTTTTAACAAATGTACCACACTAATGAAGGATGTTGTTAATGTGTGGAAGTGTGGGAGGCATAGGGAGTGGAGGATATGGGAATCCCCTATATTTTTTATGTAACATTTATGTAATCTAAAGTA
>JAQZBX010070308.1:0-15436 GCA_029593785.1 Cabassous unicinctus
TTTTTTTTTTTTTTTTACAAATGGCTCCTAGAAATTAAGGGGAACATAAGGCTCAGTTAGAATCAGTTAAAGAAAGTTGTTTCAGAACTGTGTCTTTGTAAATGTTTCATAATATATTTCACTGAAATACTGATAAAATAGTAAAGTTAAAAATGTAATATCTCTGACAATTTTGTTTTGCTTAAATATGTTTTCTCTAAGTTAATATAGATTTACTGATGAAATAAGCTAATGTTACATCATCTAAATGAAGTATTTAAAATGAAGAAAGAAAAGTTATGTTTGCATTAACTGAATGGAGTTTGATTTTGATGGTAATTGCATGTTGTAAGAGGTTTGGAGATAGTTTCCAATATCAGTTTGGTAACTTATGTATGTAAGGTATATAGAACGTTTATTTTTTTTATTAAAGAAAGGGAAATTAATTTTGTTCTAAGATAAAATGACTATTAAGAAAGAGGAAAATATGGGACAAAACTTGAATGAATATAGAAAGAGCAGAAGTTTTGTGGAAAAGGAATTTTTTGGACTAATTTGCATAAGATTGAATGGGTCTATCTATAAAGTTTTAAAAATCTTAGGATCAAAATTTTTACTAGTGCAAAACAGAAATTTAGTTGTCTATTAAAGTGACAAGTTTCTTAAATCTTTGGTGTCTTTTTAGTAAAAAGGTTATAAACAGTTTTTCTCCTGAATAATTAGAGGAAAAGGTAAAAACCTAACTTTTATTAAAATAGCTTCTTGTACTTTATTTTAATTTTATTAATAAAAACAAGTCTTCTCACTTTTAAAGGGACATAATGTTCAGACCTAACAACTTTAACATTTTCTTTCTCAAAGTCAAACCATTTAAAAATAAAAACTTTTATACAAAGCATTATAAAACTTTGCTCTTTCACCTTATTGAAAGTGAAGTGCTAAAAATAGTTAAGTTCATTTGATATATGTTGCATAGGAAATGCTTAGAAAGTGTTATAAAACTAAAAGTGATTTTCTAACCTTCTGTTCATTAAATTTCTGTGGCTAAAATGTTCATATAAATATTTAAATACTGTATAAAATTCCTAGAGCTTTGACAATGTTTTCTGCATTATGTTAGACAATAGAATAATGATGTTTGTCATGGTTTTAGATACTTTTAAAATGATATATATCATAAGAGGAACCGGCTTTCCTCATCAGTTACTTTGTATTGCTTTAGTACATACAGTCAGTTACAGATCGAAGTTTGATCTTCAGAAAAAGAACTTAAAAAAAAGCAAGTCAAGTCTGTAAATTATATTTTGCTTGTTAAATAACATAACTCTAGTCAAAAAAGTAAAGGAGAAATGAAAAAACTTTTTCTATGATCTGTGGTTAATAGCTTCAATATAAGCTAATTTTCAAATCTTTCAAATGAATTTCAGAAAATAGCTTCATTTTTAAAAAGAATAAAGAAATTTGGGCCTAAATTGTAAGTTTTTCCAGTAGTCATATTTGTTTCTTTTGTTTGTTTGTTTTTAGACCAGTTAAAAGAATTTATTGGGAAATAGCGGGAAAGAAGTGAGCTGGATGAGAAATGAGAGAGAAGGACTAAAATACACACCAAGATTTGATGCAGGCTCCTCTAGGCAGAGAGAGTGATCTCTGGCTTTTGTGGTTACCTTTTCAACAATTCATTATTCCTCCCCTTGCTTATGCTTAGGGGAGGGGCCCCAGCTATTATTGGTTATCTCACCAAAGGTGGGGGCCAATTGTGAGTTTGTGGCCAACCTCTACCCCTGCCATTCTGGTCTTTTTAGCTTTCCAGTCCTAAGTCTTTGTCCATGTCTGTGTGATGTCACATGGTATCCTTGGCCCACCCCACCATTCCTCTCCAGGTTCTACCAGATCATGAAGGAACACCACTTCAGCTGCCTCAGTTCCTCACCCCCAGCCCCTGAGCAAACATGCTTAGAATGGCATGATCCATCACTAGTCCCTTATAGGCACCCCTCTGGCTTACCCGTGAGTCATTCTGCATGTCACAGTCCACTGGTTTTGGCTCTGTTCATGTCAATGTTGCAGAGCCCCTTCCCCTTTAAAACCAACATGCTATATTTACACAGACTAGGTCACCTAGAAATCACCAAATCAACAACTCATGATGTTTTACAAAGCCAAGACAAATATGATAACTAGAAGGGGACAGCACATGGGGAAGACAAGAACCCAGGATCAAACACACATCACCCAAAGAATTATTTTGCATTTGCCCCATTTCAACACAGAGAGATTTATATTGATTGTACAGCATGTAAAAGAAACCCCCTTTCTTCTTTAACTACTATGACACCAATCACTGCTGCACTAGGCTAGGACTTTGGCTCTGGGCCCACAAAGTAGCCTTCACTTATCTTGTCTCTAGAAGCCAAGCAGGAAAAGTTCAGATTTTTGAAAGGTTAAGTATTTTAGTCTTTGCTTCATACATCCATCCTTGGACACACAAACACACTTACATTGTGCATGGCATGCCAAACCTAATCCAAGGAAGGATGGAGCTGGTGTGCCCAGCAAATCCTGTGCCATAGGATAAAGATGTTGGGTACAGGAATCCCTTATTACATATATAGATAGCTCTCACCTAAACTTGTCTTCCTCTTTCACCTGTAAACTGGCCCAGCCTCTCCTAACTTTGCTGCATCACTTTCCCATTTAGACTAATTTCCTATCTTCCAGTAGGGGATCAAGTCATGGCATGACCCAATTAAATACCTAGTCTTATATCCCATGGATAACATGGATGGGATTATCCTGCCCGCACCTGCAGACTCTCTCCATTCCCTGGAATGGCCATTGTCCATCATCATCTCCTTGCCAGTTGTCTTGGGAAAGTCCATTGAGTTGTAGAGTAAGAGTTGCAGCTCCACCGAGATTCCAGGCACAGCTGGCACATGGGCAGGCCAAAGGCTCCAGTCTCTGAAAGTACCCCTACAAACTCCAGGAAAACATGTAGGTTTGAATAGAGGGGACTGATTGACCATTTGCAGGGGGGACTTATTTGAGTCTAACTCTGTCAGTCTCAGGAGCACAGATTCCAAAGTAGTGCCCAATGATAAGGCATCAGTCTCTGGGGCTATCCCCCCTTAAATATGACCTAGGTGTCTCCAGAGCCCTCAGGAGCCACGCTGTGTGGGGTGATATCCACTTTGGTGTTCTATGAGATCCTACTGAGCTGTGCTAAACATTACCTTTGGGACGACCATCCAACTCTCTTTGAAGTCTCTTAGCCATATGAACTCATTTGTCTTTACCTTTCCCCCTTTTATTCAAGGTCTTTTTCCAGTTGTATTGCCTGTTGGCACTTGATATTAATCCCTCATTGCCAGGTAGGCTCATCCCTGAGTGTCATGTCCCTCACTGGGGTCAATGTAATGCATTTATATGCTGAGTTTGGCTTAGAGAGAAGCCACATTTGAGTAACAAGGAGGCTCTCAGTTGGCAACCCTTAGGCACCCCATAACAGTAGGCTAAGGATAATCCCACCCATCTTATCCCTGGGATATAAGCCTCTCCTCACTTGGAGGTGGAGGGGACATCACCATCCCAGACTCCTCAGGATTGGGGGAAGGTCTATGGACTAAAGTGGACTTACTGTTATTCTGTTGTAGACATATTGTGATTCAATCAATGGAAGAAATTACAACATTGAGGTGGAGGAGTGGCCACTGGACACTTTCAGGGCAGGGAGAGGCAAAAAATGTTGTAATACTGGTGCTTTTTTGGGGATTTGGGAATTATCCTGAGTGACACTACAATGACAGATTTAGGCCATTTTACATCAGCTTATAACATGCAGAACTGTGTGGGAGAGAGTGTAGTCTACAATGTGAACTATGATCCATGCTTATTGGCAAAGCCTCAGGATGTGTATATCCATTGCAGGTGGTGTGCCACACTAATGAAAATGTTTATATGGGTGATTATGGGAGGTGTGGGAGGAGGGGAACTTGGGAATCCCTGTGATTTTTGTGTAACATTTATGTAATCTAAGCCTCTTTATAAATTTAAAAAAAAATTAAACAAGCAAACAAAAAAACATGGTCTTCCATGAAGCACATTCCAGATGGAGGGTTTCAAGAAGACAGACCCTATTGTAGAAAAGCCAGTTCAAATTGGCAAAAATGAAGTAGTTCAAATAGTTGAACTTTGTAGTGATCAAGCAACAACAACAAAGAAACAAACAAAGTCATCACGTGAATTTGGATAGAGCACGGTTGGAGTTCCTTTGCCTCACCCATTCATCCCCACCAAGATGGAAGAGAAGGTGATGCTGTGGATCGTGGCCTGCGATCCACAGTTGTCCCCTACCCACCTTCTCCCACTTTCCCCACTCTACCAATTGATGCCTGCTCTTTGTACTTCCTGATGTCAAAAGGATTTTCCCACATACTGTGGCTCAATTCTGGGTATCTGGGTGCAAGGTAAGATTGTGGATATCTTCTTCCTCCAGAAAATAGCAGGGCTTTCCCTCATAACTCTGGCCTTGCTGAACTTTCATTGGACACGAAGCCACCATATGGCAGAAGCTCGGGCAGAAGTGGCACTTCTTGGGCTGGAGTGGCATGATTATCTAGACATCCACAGTTTTATCACATGTCTCCATTTGATCTTTGCTTCTCTATGTTCCTCCCCTTTGGCTGCCTCTCACTCCCAATACAGAACACTCACCAGGTCTGGTGACAGTTTCCAGGCCCTTGGTAAACTTCTTAAACGTGAACACCACTGCCTTACCCTCCTTCAGGCTCCAGAAACTCTCCGTGTGCAGCTTATTCTGATGCACAAAGATGTCCCCCGGGGTTTGGAGCATGACTCTGCTGTGGGCAAGTCATGGACAGGAAACTGAACCCAATACGCACAATGAACTACTTACAGATGCCAGCCCTGTGCAACAGCTATGCCTCCTCTCTCTCCCTGTCTGCATTCTCTGATGCCTCCTCAAATGCCTTGGTGCAGCCACTACAAACTGCAGGTTGTACATGAAGCCCAAGGTCCTTGTAGGAGCCCATGGCCATGGGTCCATGATCAGATTGATGCTGGCCCCAGAGAAGTTTGAAGGTGAAGCCCCTTTGTGGAGCTGTAAAATTGTTTTGCATGGCAATGCTCCAAACCTCAATATCTTGTGTTCTAATTTAATTTTTTCACTGAATATTGTCCTTTCCTCTTGAACCAGTAGTCATTCAGGGCAGTCAATGAATTCTGTTGTCACTAAACTTTATTAGGTAATTTACATTTGATACTGGTTTCTGTTTTGGTTCAGGAATGATTGTATTTTATTTGACATCTTTTTGAGTTGTGGTGTTAAAAAAATTTTTTTTTCTACTTTGGAATTATTGAGGTGGGGCAGTATATGGGCCCCTTCTGCAGAAACTTTGGTGAGGCTTCAAGCTCAGGTCCATTCCCAAATTGAAGACCATTTATCAACTCAAACCCCCTCCTCTGGGTTTGGCCCTCTGCCTCAAGCCCCCACTCTCAGCACAGAAACCCTCCTTTAATTGCCCTGCCTTGGTTCATGTTCCCTGTCCTGCCCAGGCAAATCAGGCTCTCCCCTGTAGTCTTAGCAATGTAGCTTCTCCTGCCCACACTTTCCTAGATGGGAACATCATAGAAGCCATGTCCAGACTACCTCTGACATGTGGAGTTGCTTGATTTGGGATGCCCACTTGTGACCTGCTTAACCATTTCGCTACCTGAATTATGTCCTTTCTGGAATTTCCACTGCCCTTTGAGAAGCACTTCACACTAACTTTCCCACAGGCTGTGCATAATGACAAAGGGAGACTTGCATGAAGTGCAACAAGGCAGCGTGCACTTTCTTTAAATATATTGAACAACCAGAGCTATTTAAGTCATGGCTCTGGATTGAGCACTAAATTCAGTTTCAGGTGTGGGGGAATCACACTACTGGATGCTTGTGAGCAGGGCAGGCCATGGGCTGGACTGGGGGTGCTGAAGAGGCCACACTCATTGCACAGGCAGACTTCCCTCTTGATCTTCTGCTGGGGTGTGTGTAGGAAGAGACTCCTTGAGGATTGAGAGACCAACCAGTCTCATAGGAGGGAGAACCCATCAGTTAGAAGATAATCCTCCAATGCAGTTCTGTCTCAGTGTTCCTGAAAGTCTAGCAGAGCTTGCCAGGAGCAGCAGGGACCACCTAGAACCCCAGAGTTCAGGGAAGGCAGAAGGAACAATCCCAGTGCTCCCTTTGACCAACATTCAAACTCATTCTTATTAATTGGCTTTTTTAGATCTTCTATTTCTTCTTGAGTCAATACAGGTAGTTTGTGTGTTTTCAAGAATTTGTCCAATTCATGTAGGTTATCTAATTTATTGGCATAAAGCTGTTCTTTGTATTCTGTTATAGTCATTTTTATTTCAGTGGGGTTGATAGTAATGCCCCCTTTTCATTTCTGATTTTCATTATTTGTATCATCTCTTTCTTTTATTGGTCAGTCATGCTGACCAAGTCCATTTTATTGATCTTTTCAAACAATCAACTTTTTGATTTTATTGATTCTACTGTTTCTTTGCTTGTTTGTTTGTTTCCTATTTCATATATCTCCATTATGATCTTTGTTATTCCCTTCCTTCTGCTCAATTTTGGTTTAGTTTGCTCCTCTTTGGCTAGTTCTGCCATTTTTGAGTTTAGGTTTCTGATTTGAAGGCTTTCTTCTTTTTTTTAATGTAAGTTTTTAAAGCCATAAGTTTCTTTCTAAGCACTACCTTTGCTAACTCTCATAGGTTATGGTATTCTGTAATTTCATTTTCATTCACCTAAAAATATTTCCTAATTTCACTTCTGATTTTCTCTTTAAGCCATTAGTTGTTTAAGAGTATGCTGTTTTAATTTCTACATATTTGTAAATTTTACATTTCTCCCTCTTTTAATGATTTCTAGCTTAATTCTGTTGTGGTTGAAGACTATACATTGTCAGATTTCAAAACTTTTGAATTTATTAAGATTTGCTTTCTGACACAACATATGTTCTATCTTGAAAAATGATCCACATGCACTTGAGAAGAATGTGTATTCTGTTTTCTGTTGAGTTCGGTGTCCTATATAAATCTGTTAGCTCTAGTGGGATTAGTGTATCATTCAATTCCTTTACTTCCTTACTGATCTTCTGACTATATGTTCTATCCATTATTGAGAATGGTGCACTAAATTCTCCTTTCAGAAATGTGAAATCACCATTTTCTCCCTTCAAATCTGTCAGTATTTGATTTATATATTTTGGGGCTATGCTGTTAGTTGCCCATATATTTTTAATCGTTACATATTCCTGTTGAATTGTCCCCGTTATCACTATAAATTGACCATATTTGTCCCTCATAACTGTTTTGTACTTGAAGTCTATTTTATCTGATATTATTATAACTCCCCCAGCTCTCTTTTGGTTCCTACTTGCATGGTATAATTTTACATCCTTTCACCCTCAACCTACATATATCTTTGAATTTAAGTTGAATCTCTTATAGACAATGTATGGTTGAATAATGCTTTTTTATGCATTCTGCCAGACTCTGCTTTTTGACTGGAGAGTTTAATCCATTTACATTTAAAGTCTCTATTGGTAATTTGGAATTTTCCTTTGCCATTTTGCTTTTTAGCCTTTTAACTGCAATAATTTTTTTGTCCCTCACTTCCATTAAAGCCTACTTTTATATTTATTTCCTTTTTTGTGTTGTACTATATTGCATGACTTCACATTTTTATCTGTATATATTTTCCTTGTTGTTACTATGGGTTTAAAATTCAACATTCTAAATATATAATAAACATACTTGGTTCAATATCAACTGAATTTCAATAGCATGCACATACTACTTTTCCTACACCATTCTGTCCCACCACAATTTTTTGTGCTTGTTATTGTCTATGTCTTTGTACGTTGTACATAAAAAACAATAATTTATCATTACTTTTTATGCATTTACATTTTACTTCCTGTAGGAAGTAAGGTACATACCACTGTCTAGTGCCTTTCTTTAAGTCTTAAGAATACCCTTTAGCACTATTTGTAGCACAAATCTAGTGGTAAGGAACTCCTTTATCATTTGTTTATCTAAAAAATCCTACTCTCTCCCTCTTTATGAAAAAGAGTCTTGCAGGATAAAAAATTCTTGGCTGGCAGTTGTTTTCTTTCAGTGCTTTAAGAATTTCATCCAACTGCTTTCTTTATTAGCAATATTTTTAATTATTTGTATTATTATTATTATATTAGCTTATCAGTTTCTTTTCTTCATTTATTAATTAAAAATTTGTTAGCTTACAGAACATGCATGCGTAACATGCAGGCTCCCATACATCACCCCACCATGAGCACCTTGCATTCTTGTGGAACATTTGTTACAAATGATGAAAGATATCATCAAAATATTAGTACTCACTATAGTTAGTATAGTAACATGAGTTATCTTCATTAAATGATAACACAGAAACCTAAGGAAATTATAGAATATATGAGCCCTGCTTTATAAAAGAAAGTATGCTAACTTATTGTCAGGAACAATTAAAACATTAAAGATAAATGAAGCCCTGGTAGAGCAACCCTTTTACAGTGTACTCTTGGGACAGAAAGATATCCAAAACTGCAATTTCAGCCTGGTCATTTGTATACTGGAAAAGACATCTCCACAAAGATACACTCAACCTGACTAGAAAGGACCCTACTAGGCACTTCTAACTTAATTGTGTGCAGCTAAATTAGAAAATATTGATTCTTGGATTCACATTTTTCTTTAAAGAAACTTCCTACCCTGCCTGGAAATTCATACCTACTGGACATCTAAAGCTCAAAATGACCAAGAATCAGAAGCATAGAGCATCTGACATAGGCACTATCCCAACACTCCAGACCAGGTCTGTACAGTTAATACTGGTAATCTTAGGCTTAAGTCACCTAAAAGTGAATGGCATATGATGAGGGCAGCTAACAAAGAACCGGGACAAGACTTGATTTTCATCAGATGAAATGAACTCAATAATATTCATTATTATCTTATTTGCTCTCATTCACATTTTAATCCCACCTTTGACTCAGTCCATCTTTGACCCTCCAATAATGAATAATAAATCCTAACAATTTTTAAAATTTTCTATCTCACCCTTACTCTCTTCCCAGTCCCTTATCATTCATCATCATTTTTTCCCAGCAAGACAATGGACTGATGATGTAGAAAATCTATCAAATTGCTGGATCTGTCCTAATTTAGACTCCACGTAGTGTCCCATTTATTGGCTAAATCCAGAGGTATTCAAATCGGGAAAACATTAAAGACATTAAAGAGAAAATGCAAATATTACATAAACTAGTGTACACGGTAACTTAAGACTTAGTTGGTTAAATATTAGATCTTGGAAAGACTGGATTCATAGCATATTTCAAACCTTGCTAATCCTTTTTTTCCCCTAATACTTTTTATTGTTACTATAATATCTCTTACTCATTGTTTCATCAGAATTATTCCCACAACCCCTTCCTATGTCATGCTGTTTCCAGATTTTGTCTAGGTTCTTGGCTATGCTGTAGAAATGATTTTCAAGGGCATACCAGATTAGTTAGGCCAGTAATTGATTAAGGAATGGTGAGAAGAGAAATGGGAGAAAATAACAGATCACAGGTCCCAGGTAGAGAGGATTGGGCTGAAGAGTGATAAAGAGGACCAATTTACAGTGTACAATTTCCCATTATAGATTATAAATGTCCAGGTTTTTATTTGCATATTGATCCAGGCAGGGGCAAAGAATGACAGAACAGGGTTCCAAATGCAAGAGAGAGATTCAGCCTTTGCACCTGCTTTTTGTACCATTCATTATTCTACACCATTGCTAATAGCATGGAAGGAGTCCCAGCTGTTTGCTGGTTGGATTGATTACCCCAACCATCAATTCCCCAGAAGGGCCCAATGATAATGTCCCTGCAGATATCCATGGCTTTTCCTGGCTTCTGGAGGAAATCTCATTCATGAAGGTCTTCCAGCAGCAGTCACATTGTGGCTATTGATATCTAAGTGGCCTTCTTGCCATGTTCCAGATCCATATATTGATTCCCTATTTTACTAGCCTGCTTCAATGCTATTGTGTCAAAACCTTGATCTTGAAGCTTGCTTTTATGAAGGTTATTTCTGTAATGATGAAACTAAGCCTAATTATAATTATAATTAATGCCTGAGTCATGCCATGAATGTCTCCTTGTTGCTGAAAGCTGGGCCCTTTCTAAGCAAAACTCTGAAAATAAACTCACTACTTTCCCCCTACATGGGCTATTACTCTCAGGGATGATTGTCCCTGGTGCTGAAGGATTAATAACAAATGTTAGTCAACAATGCTTTTGGAGAAAGATCTTGATCAAAGTGGGAAATGTAAAAAGAAATAGAACAAAATAGATTTGCTATAGCTAAAAGACTTGAAATGGTGTCTGGAGGTCATTTTGGAGGTTACTCTTATGCAAATCTCAGCAAGATATCACAATCTGCCAAAGTATGCAAAACTTCACACAACAATGCTCCCCAAAACCCTAATGACTACAAGACACCATGAAAAGATAAAGAACTCAGTAAATTACCTAACCTGAAGGACAATAGAAATACTCCAAATATCCACCAATCACAAACAACTTATCTATCTTACTCTATTTCTTTACAAATCCTTGCCTGGAAGTGCCAAGATGAGACACAATTTGGGTTTCTCCCTGAATTTGTGCTCCGCAAATTGCAATTCTAAGACCCAAAATAAATACCTTTGTTGCCTTGCAGCTTAGTTTGCAATATCTCAGCTAAAAGGTGCCTGATATTTATGGGGAAATAGAAAATAAAAACAAAATAATCTGCCAAACCAGAAAACCACTCCACTAAGATAGAAGAGGAAGAAAAACTCTTTTATTATTGAATAACCATTAAATGAGAAGTTGATATATCATGAGCAATCTACAAAGAAATTGCAAAGGCAGACAGGTATCTTATGCTTTTTATGTGGCTAAGCAGATACAACCCATTATTTCCACATTTCTCATAATTTCAGTCAGAGGCAGGTTTAAAATTTGGAAGCCATAACATTCCTCACCCCATTGTAGTGAGTTATGCTCATCTCTTACCAGTTAAAATGGAAATATTTTCTTTAATTAAATTTCAGTCAAAGGTATTCCTTCTTTGAGGAAACTTTTTGAGTGGTAAAATTTGCAAGAGACTTAGCCATTTATATACATTTCAAATTTGTATATATATATTTCAAAAGGTCAGAGAACAAGAATTACAATTATGGGTTTCCTAATGTAAATACCAAAAGAGATGTGAAGGAGGAGGAAGTCTTCTCCCTTATGTCCAACAAGAATAATAAAGCTATTTCTCTTTTTAATTTGTGTTTGCACTTACATATCACAGAAACACAAAGAGATAAGTGCAGTTCCTAATGATGTTAAGGGGAATATATAAAGTTAAAATCAAGAAAAGTTACATGTCATCTCTCTTGAAATTGTCACATAGATCAAGAGAATTGTTTTGAGGCTCTGCCTATCAATTGACTATAAGCCTCATCTTTTTCCATGAAGTTACCTGCTGACAGAAAACATCCATTGCATTAATGGGAAAAAGATAGTCTTGGGAGGAACAACCAGGAGAGAAACCTCTTTTATTCAAAATGAGCCAATTTAATACTTAATGGAGTTCCGGGAAGATGGCTGACTAGTAAGACACAGGAATCTCTTCTCCAGTAAAATAGCTAGAGAACAGGGTGAAACAGCCCCGAAAAATATCTTTTAGGCTTTAGGACAGCAGGTGAAGGCTGCATTCCACCCAGAGGAGAGAGGGAAAAAAGAGGGAAATCACGACCATGGATCTGTGAGTTGGAATTAGCAGTGGTGGCTGCTGCTGGCACCGTCCCCCACACTCTTGAGAATTCTCAGGCCTCTGGGCTGGTGACTACAGACAAAGGGGGCTCCAGGGATCTACCACTCCTGGAAAGGGGAGAGAGAGGGACACAGCATTAGGATGTCTCAGGTTCTGACCCACATACTTGGGCTGTGGAGCCCCACAGACCCTTCCACATGACACTTTGCCCATGGTGCCTAGGAAGGACTGGAGAAATCCGACCCTCCCAATCTCTCTCTCTTCTAGCCTGGGTTGATTGTTGAGGACTCCACAGGAGAGGGGAGAGATAGCCTGGGGCTGACCCTGCTTTTGTCTCCCAGGTTTGGTCTGCCCTGTCCCAAGAGCCCTTCCTCATGGGGTGGGGCTGTTCCATTGTTTGCCTTGGAGCCTGCAAGGGGCTAAAGATATACAAATCTCCCAATCTCCTCCACTACTAACAGGGACTGATTGTTGAGGAATCAGAGGGGAGAGGAAATATTTCCCAATGGGGAAAAGGGAGGGGGCTGCCAGAGAATACTGGAGAACTGTCTCTGAAAGTGTAAATTACAAGGCTCTTAGCCCCCAGACAGGAAGCTCTATGACATTGATCTGGTCTGTGTCACAACAAATACACTCCAACCAGGCATTTAATTGAGAGCTGCCAATGAGCACAATCTCCTGGCAGACCAAGGAAGTGCACATAAGAAAATTAAATAGGAGAGGCTTTTCCTGGCCCCTATAGCCTCCCTGCCGAAGGCCATAGGAAACAACTCTACAACCAATTACTGGGTGCAGTGCCCAGTTTTGAGCAACCAGCAGGACAATCCTAACAATCAAGGTTGAGCCAAATATAAAAGAGCTGTGGTAACTCACAGCTTCCTGCCAATAAAACACTATAAAAGAGAAAGGGATAGAGCATCTAAGTAAAATACAGCCTAACCAGATGCCTAAACACCAGCAAGAAATTATGAGCCATACTAAGAAAATAGAAGAAATGGCTAAAGAAAAGGAATACATCAAAGACCCAGAAGAGATGCAAAATTTAAGAGAACTAATCAGTGAGATGAGCAGAAATTTCCAAAATCAAATTAATGAGATGAAAGACAATATAGTTAAAGAGATAAATGACATCAAGAAGACACTGAGTGAATGCAAAGAAGAATTTGAAATCCTGAACAGAAAAGCAACAGAGTTCATGGGAATGAAAGACACAATAGGTGAAGTCAAAAACATATTTGAGGCATACAACAGCAGACTCAAAATGATAGGAGAAAGAATAAGTGATACCAAAGACAGAGCAGCTATAATTGAAGTGAGAAAAGAACAGAGAGAGAAAAGAATGGAAAAAATTGAACAGGGCCTCAGAGAGTTGAATGACAACACAAAACGCAGCAATATACCAGTCATGGGAGTTCCAGAAGGGGAAGAGAAAGGAAAAGGGGCAGAAAGAGTATTTGATGAAATAATAGCTGAAAATTTCCCAATTCTCACAAAAGAAATGAACTTACATGTCCAAGAAGCACACCGTACCCCAATGAGAATAAATCCAAATAAACGTATGCCAAGACACATACTACTCAGAATGTCAAATGTAAAAGATAAAGAGAAAATTCTCAGAGCAGCAAGAGAGAAGCAAATGAACATGTACTAAGGACGTCCAGTAAGACTTAGTGCAGATTTCTCTTCAGAAACCATGGAGGCAAAAAGACAGTGGTATGATACACTTAGGAAACTGAAAAAGAAAACCTGGCAGCCAAGAATTCTTTATCTGGCAAAACTGTCCTTCAAATATGAAGGTGAGTATAAAGTATTCACAAACAAACTGAAACTAAGAGCATTTGCAAAAAAGAATCCACCTTTGCAGGAAATATTAAAGGAAGCCTTAGAACCTGAAAGAAAACGACGAGAGGCAGGCTTGGAGGAGAGTGTAGAAGAAAGAAAAGCAGAGAGGATAACCCAAAGAGTAAAAAGAGGGACAAAAACAAGATGAAATATGAGAACTAAAGAATACAATGAAAGAAATAAATAGTGCCTTTTCAGAAATATCATTGAATGTGAATGAATTAAATTCCCCAATCAAAAGATACAGGCTGAAAGAATGGATAAAAAAACATGAGCCATCCATATGCTGCTTACAAGAAACTTACATCAGATCCAGGGATAAAAATAGGCTGAAAGAAAAAGGTTGGAAAAAGATACTCCACGTGAATAGTAAACGGAAGAGAGCAGGGGTAGCTATACTAATATCAGACAAAACAAACTTTAAAGGCAAAAAATTCATAAGAGATACAGAAGGCCATTATATATTAATAAAAGGGATGATCCTCTGGGAAGATATAACAGTCATAAATATCTATGCACCTAACCAGGTTGCCCCAAAATATATGAGACAAACTCTGGCAAAACTGAAGGGAGAAACAGATATTTCTACAATTATTGTCAGAGACTTCAACACCCCTCTCACATCATTAGGTAAAACAACTAAACAAAAGATCAACAAGGAAACAGAGAACTTGAATAATATGATAAACAAGTTAGACCTAACAGACATATACAGAACACTGCATCCATACTCAGTGGGTTATACATTCTTCTCAAGTGCCCATGGATCTTTCTCCAGGATAGACCACATGTTAGGTCACAGTTCAGCTCTCAATAAATATAAAAAGATTGAAATTATACAGAGCACCTTCTCAGATCATAATGGAACGAAACTAGAAATCAAGAACAGACAGGAAAAAAGTAAATTTGCAAATGTGTGGAGACTGAACAACACTCTCCTAAATATTCGGTGGGTCAAAGAAGAAATTTCAAGTGAAATCAGTAAATATATTGAGACAAATGAAAATGAGAACACAACGTATCAAAACTTATGGGATACAGTGAAGGCAGTCTTGAGAGGGAAATTTATAGACCTAAATTCCTATATTAAAAAACAAGAAAGAGCTAAACTCAAAGATTTAAGTGAACAACAAGAGAAAGTAGAAAAAGAAAAGCAAAACAATCCCAAAGCAAGCAGAAGGAAAGAAATAATAAAGATTAGAGCAGAAATAAATGAAAATGAGAACAGAATAACAATAGAGAAAACCAACAGAAGCAAAAGCTGGTTCTTTGAGAATATCTATAAAATTGACAAACACCTCGCTAGACTAACAAAGAAAAAAAGAGAGAAGATGCAAATAAATACAATCAGAAATGAAAGGGGGGAAATTACAAATGACCTCACAGAAATAAAAAGAATCATAAGAGGATATTATGAGAAATATATGCCAACAAATTAGACAACCTAGATGAAATGGACAAATTTCTAGTAACACATAACCAACCTACCCTGACGCTACAAGAAATACAAGAACTTAACAAACCAATCACAATTAAGGAGATTGAATCCATCATCAAAAATCTCCCAGCAAAGAAAAGTCCAGGACCAGATGGTTTCACAGGTGAATTCTACCAAGCATTTCAAAAAGAATTAACACCAATCCTGTTTAAACTCTTCCAAAAAATTGAAGAGGAGGGAAAATTACCCAACACATTTTATGAAGCCAACATCACCCTAATACCAAAGCCA
>JAQZBX010070309.1:0-15439 GCA_029593785.1 Cabassous unicinctus
CATGAGGGATGGAGCTCCCTGTCAGTAGAGGTGTGCAAGTAGAGGCTAGGGAAGACTCGGTGGGAGTTGTAGCAGGGATGGTGCCCTGGGGAGGAGGAAGGTGCAGTGGATACTCTTTGAGGCTCCCTCCCTCCCATCAGCTGAGAGATTCGACCCAGTGATTCTGCCTGGATAATACCAGCTATGCTGGCACCAGAGTGGAACTTGCATTGTGACTGTGGTGGGAAAGCCTGCACGTCTGCAGGGGCACCTGGAGGCAGGGGGCCCCAGCTCTCTTCTCATCCATTCAGGATGGAGGAAGAAGCTAGGCAGGTCCTGGGGCAGAGGAGGCCACCATTTGAGTTCATTTGATTCTGTTCTTAGAAATGTGATGCATATGAATGACACGGTAGTGGGGGTGAAGTGGCTGAGCTGAACTCTGAGCACACCATGCCCAGGCCATTCACTGCAGTGTGGATTGAGCTAGTTCCTGCAGTCCACCCAGCCCTGTGGTGGGCACAGAAGGAGAGGTGAGAGAAGACAACCTCAGATCCTACCAATGGTTAGTGATAGAAGGAGGCCGTGCGGGGCTGAGGCTGGGGGTGGGGAATGGGAGGTCAGACGCGGACACAGACTGAGGTTCCAGGCCTGGCCTGGGCAGTCAGAGAGGCTACACAGAGGAAAGGACCAGAAAAGGCTGCCAGGAGTTGGTTTGGCAGTGGTGGAAGGGGTGGCTGTTCTAGTCAGCGTGAGTGAAGTTGTGGTGATGAGAAAGCCTAGAACGTTCTGGGCACAATGACTGGACCCACTGTTTGCAGTGGAATTTGGTGTCATGGAATAAGGTGGAGACCAGATAGGAAAGAGAGGTTGGAGTCAGATCACAGAAGGTCTTGTGTGCCACACCCAGGGTCTGGACACGATACTCCAAGTACTAGGGAGCCATTGATGGTGTATGAGCAGGGAGTGATGTGCAAGGGGGTACTTTAGGGTGATTTCTCTGCTCAGATTATAAGAATGGCGGGGGGGAGGGGGGATTGGCATACCAGGAAAGAGCACAGAACGGGAGGTCAGGAAATTGGGGTTCTGCTGACTTGGTTTCGTTTCTTTTGTTCTCAATAACAATGACACATAGTAGGTATTTATTGAGTGAATGAATGATAACTATTTGATACTGAGATCTTTATTTTGCACACATTGTCTCACTAATTCTCACTACAATTCTACAAAGTAGGCCTCATTCTTCCCGTTTTCATAACAGGAGATGGAGGATCAGAGAGGCTAAGGGACTTGCTCCAGGTTGCACAGCCTGTAAGAGGTGGAGCTGGATTCCAGTCCAGCTGACCCCACATGCCATCTCCCAATGACACAGTGCAGTGTTTACCCAGTGCCAGCTCAGTGCCAGCCATGCCTCTGAGGAGCTGTGGGTATGTCACCTCGGTTTTCACGGCCCTCAGAGGTCTCCCACCAGGAACCTCAGGAGGCTGTGGCAGTGGGAGGCAGGAGGGTGCCCGGCTGGGGGAAGGGAAGGCTGAGACCGCGGTGGGAAGGAGGGGTGCCTTGAGAAGAGACCGGATGACGGCGGGGGCGTCCTGCAGGAAAGACCAGAGCCCGGCGAGAGGGAGGGAGATTCAGATGTGTGAGGGGCAGGAGCAGGTGTAGACAGGGGCCATGAGGGAATGAAGCATAGCCCAGGCCCTGGCCCTTGGCCCCCTGCCTGCTCATCCGGAAGCCAGCCCTGAAATGCAGGCAGATGGGGTGAGGGCCACACTTGGGGACCTCAGGTGGGACCAGAGAGGACATGCCACCTCCCATCCAGAGCCCCTCCAGCACCTGCCCCTCCCGCCTCCGCCCTGCTTTGGGGGGTGGGGAGGGGTGAGGATGTTCCCAATCCCTGGTGGAAATCCTTGTGGGGGCTGTTGGAATGGGCTGCAGGAAGGGGATGGGGCCTGGGGGCGGTTTTTGTCTGGAGCAGGTGAGGGAGAGAGAGCGGGTTGTGCGGGGGTCCCCGGCAAGTGATTACCCTCCCGGGCCTCATTTTCCTCCTCTGTAAACTGAGGCGCTTGAGAGCATGGGTAGGCAACAGGGCTCTCTGGATTCAAATCCTGGATCCGGCATCCACATCAGAGAGACCAGAGGAGGAGATGCTTTCGTGGTGTGACGCGCTGGATTGCTCAAATGGCCCTCACCTTCATTAGCCGGCGGGGAAATGCAAATCGAAACCACCCTGAGATGCCACTTCACACCCACCAGAATGGCTATTAATAAAAAACCGGAAAATAACAAGTGCTGACGAGGATGTGGAGAAATAGGAGCCCCGTACACTGCTGGTGAGAATGTAAAATGGTGCAGCCGCTGTGGACGGCAGTTTGGTGGTTCCGCAGAAAGTTAAACAGAGAACCACCATATGACCTGGCAAACCCGCTCTTAGGTACACACCCAAGAGGACTGAAGGCGGGGACTTGGCCAGATATTCGTGCAACGATGTTCACAGCAGCACTAGTCACGAGAGCCGAAAAGTGGAAGCAAGTACGCACTGTGAACGTTAAAGTGTTCTCAAGTACTTTAGACCTAATTGTCAACTTTTTTTCAGAAGTCTTGCTTTTTTTTACTTGTTAAACTGAACATACCTTTTGGATAATGTTTAAGCATTACTTTTTCATACCTGAAGTAAACATTTATTTTTTAAGGAAAAAAAGTGGAAGCAACCCACTTCCAAGTGATGGATGGACAAAAAAGTGTGGTGGATCCCTACAAGGGAATACTACTCAGCTTTAAAAAGGAATCAGGTTCTGCTACAGGCAAGGATGAACCTTGAAGACAGCATGTTGAGTGGAATAACGACAGACACAAAGGGACTGATATTGCCTGAGTTTACTTACATCAGCTAGCTAGAATACGTGAACGCGTTAGAGACCAATAGAGTACAGCTTACCAGGGGCAGGGATTCGGGGAATGGAGTGTTAATGCATCATGGGAATAGGGTTTCTGTTTGGGGTGATGGGAAAGTTTTGGTAATGGACGGTGGTGATGGCAGCACCACACTATAAATGTGATTAATTCCACTGAACAGTACATACGGGAGGGGTTGAGATGGGAAAGTTCATGTATATGAGTTTCTACAATTTAAAAGAGAGAGAGACCAAAGAGACAATGACAATTAAATGCAATGCCAGATCCTGGACTGGATCTAATAATGGAGGAGAAAATCCTCCAAACGACATTATTGGGACATATGAAAAAATTGGAATATAGACTTATATCAATGCTAAATGTTAAATGTCTTGAATTTGATAACTGTACTTTAAGGTGGTTTCATAAGTGAATATCCTTGTTCTTAGGAAATGTGCATGGAAATATTATGTTCAAGAAGCATGATTTGAACGTACTCTCAAATATTCAGAGACAGACAGACAGACAGACAGACAGAGATAGACGGATGGATAAATAGGATGATAAAATTTGGGGACCTGGGCATCCCAGCAGGGGGTAGGCTGAAGTTCTTTGTGTGGGTTGTATGTTATTTTTGCAACTGTCTGTAAGTGTGAAATTATTTCAAAATGAGCATTTTTAAAAAACATTCTAGATAGTCTGCTCTCTGGAAATATTCTGGCTTTAGGCAGGAAGCTCCACCTCAGTTTCCTCACTTGTCAGAAGAGGACTGTAGGAACACCCAGCTCCTGGGGCTCGGGGGCTTCCGAGTTAACACACGTACAGCGCTCCTTCCCAACCTGCGCCCCGCCCTGGCCACCAGGAACAGGCGAGAGGAGGAACAGAAAGTGGGAAACTGCTCTGATCCGGGGGTCAGACTGTGTCCCTGCCTGGCCACTTGGCCTCTGTCTCCTGACCACGACTGCGGGCACCACTGGTCAAGCCACTGGGTCCAGCTTCACGGTGTCCCTCCCTGGCCTGGATGCCCCACGCCGGGCGGGCAATTGGTGCACAGCAGGAGCTCGCTGGGGGGTCCCGGGGCCTGGTGGTGTGTCCACGGCCTGGGCTTGAACCCGGCTCTGCCACTCGCCATCTGTGACCTCTGGTGAATCACTTACCTCCCGAGGCCTCGGTTTCCTCCTCTGTAAATTGAGAGCAGGAGCCCCTGCTTCAAGGGCTGTGAGGACCTGATGACACTAGACAAGGGAGGGCCCTGCCTCCCCTTCCCAGAATCAACTGTCCTGCCACTAGACCCTCAGTTCTGCCCCCTCAAGCTCCTCCTGCCACTCCCTTTCTCCACCCTGCCCTCAGACCCGCCTGGATCCCCTCCCCTCTCCACTGCTCCTCCTCCATCAGTCTAGACTCACCCTCCAGTGTCTGCCCTACAACACACACACACACACACAAATGCCCTTGGCCTCCAGCTCCTCCTGCTCCCAGCCTCCTTCTCCCCTTTCTCTACCCCACTCTCCACTGGCTCATTCCCTGCCTGCCGTCCCCGTCTCGTTGGCTTCGCCTGCCGCCTGGGCCCACTGGCGGTCCTGGGGACTCTGGCGTCCACCCTCTTCTCTGCCCCTAGCATCGTAGCCTCGAGCTTGCTACCAGCACCTGACCTGACGTTGAGCCACCTTCTGGGCATGCAGTGGAGACGCTCCACATGCACCCCGTCCGATCACTGCGCAGTTTTTGGAGGGCTTGGACGTGCCAGGGATAACATCTTTAAAGTCAATGCCTGCCTCGCCCTGCCCCGCCTGCTCCCCTTCCCTTTGGAGCTCTGCTTGGCCACCATGCCGCATCCACTCAGTTCCGTCCACTCACAGGCCACCTGCTTTTCTCCACGCTCCCTGCTTCATCACCTCTCACCTGGATTCCTGGTCCCCCAATAGTGAACAGGGGTGCCCCCTAAATTCACCCAGGTAAAGCCCGAGCTCCTTCCCACTGGGGTTCCTGGTCATTCTCCAAACACAATCTCGGGCATCTTTGGGGTCCCCCAAGCTCACCCTGTAGCTAAACCCTCTATCTCTGAGGAGGAACTTAGGAGAGAGGGTCTCGGCAGGCCAGGACCCACCTCCCAGCTGTGTAACCTTGAGCAAGCTACAAACTTCCCTGCGCCTCCGTTCAGCCGCTGTGGTCTCACACCCTAAGGCTGTGTGGATTGCCTGAGTTAGAAAACATGAATTGCTGGAATCCAGCCTCAGTTCCCAAGAGACACAGCCAGTAAGCGTCAGGGTGAAGACTTGAGCCCAGGGCTCCCAGCTGGGTCCCATGCTTCCATTTTTCTTGTGGCACAGCCAAGTCACCAAAGGCAGTCTGGGCACCCCCCCTTGGCGAGGGTGGGGGTGGGGGGCTGGGGGGTGCACTGTGCCGCACGCATAACATCGCCAATGGCCGAATCTCAGGCACAGTGAAGCAATCGGGGCAAGGCCCCTTGAGGCCCAGAGGGGACACCTAAAGGCTGGCCTGGAGGGACCCTGCTGCAGTGCAGCCGTGGGTTCTGCTGGGGGCTCCATCCACCAAGGAAGGTGGGGAGTGTCGGCGCTGGGCCGACACCTGGGAGCATGGCACCACCTGGTGGTCAAAGCAAGGCGGTGTCCAGGCCCACTGTCGCTGGCTCAAGACAGGAACTCAGCACCAAAGCAGTTTCTCTCATATATTTTTTAAAATCAGGAGCTGTCCCTTTTACAGCCCATCCATCTCCTGTCACACAGTCCTGTCTCCAGCCCTCTCTTCCCCAACTCTTCACCTCCTCCTCTCCCCTCCTTCGCCTTGCCTTGCTAAGGGCCAGTCTCTCACTGAGAACTCATTTATTCATTCAACAAACACAGAACCCCTAATGAGTGCCTGACACCTAACCAGGTGAAACAGATGTTCCCTGCCCTGGGGGAGCAGATGGGGGCGGCACACACAGACAGCCGCATCTGGGCTGGAAGGCTGGGGTGGGCAGAGGGGTGGCCAGGCAGGAGATGTTGGAGCTTCAGTTTGAAAGATGGAAACAAGAGCTATGGTAGAGGCATTTAGTAAGCAGAGAAGAGGGGTGGGCATGTATGCCGGGTAAAGGGAATAGTGGAGACCCATTGAAGGGCAGTGGGTAGGGAGTGTCGGGGACACTGGCTGCAGGTGCTGGATGGAGGAGGCGGCAGGGACTGGTCTGGGAATGGGGGATGAGGAGGGTGGCCAGAGGGGCTAAGGGAAGGGAGTGAATTGAGAGATGGGTGAGAGGTGAGACAGAAGGAAGGTCTGGGACATCCCTTGGGTATCTGGCTTGGCTAGCGTTGAGTCTGAGAAAATTATTAAACTTCCAGGTAGCGTCGTCTAGAGAGCAGTTATGGGGTAGAATTCACAGCACCTGGTGCCCTGTTAAGTCAGGAAAAGGGAAAAATTCTAGAGTTCCATCTCCACGCCCCCTCCCCAGGAATAGCCGAAGACAATGCTTCTCACAAATCAACGTGCACACGAGTCACCTGGAGGTCTTGAGAAACTGCAGATGATGACTTAGCAGGTCTGGGTGGGGCCTGCGATTCTGCATTTCTAGCAAGCTCCCAGGAGAAGCTGACGCTCCCGGTCCTGGACCACAATTTGAGGAGAGAGGGCCTAAGACCCTCAGTCACGGTCTCAGAGATCAGGAACCCAAAAAGGGGTGGGGATTCAAGAATCATAGTTTCCTAAGAGCTCCACAGGTGATCCTGATGTACAGCCTTGGGGGGAGGGGGGTGTGGGACCAGCTACATAATTTTCAGGGCCCAGAGCAAAATGGAAATGTGGGCCCTTGTTCAATAATTATTAGGATTTCAAGACAGCGACAGCAGGCACTCGGGAAGCCTGCCCTGGGCAGGGGCAGAAGAAGGAAGGTGAGGGGGCTCTCCTCTGGTGGCTTGTTTCCCTTCCAAAAGAGAAGGCACAGCTCAGCGAAGGGCCCACATTCTCCCAAACCTGTGCCTCCAACTTGCCATCCCTTCTGCCCCCCAGGTAGCCCGCCCTCCTCTTCTCGCTAATCTCCATTCCATGGCCAGGTCTTAGTCTGGGCCAGGCTGCTCCGGCCCTGGGCAATCGCAGGGGCCTCCCAAAGTTCTCCCCGCCCCAGGCCAGCTTCTCTGCAGCCAACAGCCACCTGCAGCTAAGGAGGGCGTCCCTTCCCTCCACGGCACCCGCTCCCTTCTCCTGTAGATTATATCTAGGGCACTTTTTGGGGGTATTTACTTTTTTTCCCATCAATTTTATTGATACATATTAGTAAAACACACATGGATATTTACTTTTTATCAAAGTTATACATGTATATATTTTAAAGTCATACGGTTCTGCAAAGTTCCTGGAGGAAAATAGCAGCTCCCCTCTCCCACACCATCATTTACCCATCTCTAGAGGCACCCACTTCCATTCTTTGAGCTGGCTCTTTTGGTGTAAACCTCCATATATGAAAATTGCATGCTGCTAAGTGAAATAAAATGGTTACTTGCATTGAGCATTGCATGGAGAGACCCCTTTCTGAGAAAGGACTTTCCAGAAGACGAAAATCAATCAACCTGCAGGGGCTTTCTGAGAAAATGAAACAGTGGAATGCACCCTCCTGAACTGCAGAGAAGCACCATCTGGTAATAAACCGGTTTTGGTCCAGTAGAGACAGCTTCTCAGAATGGACAAGCACACCTTACTAATCAATGTATATCTGCTCCCCACTTTTAAGACACCCCTCTGTAAAATGGAAACTTAGCATCAGCCAATCAGAACATTTGCTGACTTGCTTTCACATTTGCCCTGTATCAGCTCCTGCTTTCTACCCCCCTTCACAGACCTCATTTCCACATCCATGGTTTGGATACTGCCCAATTCATGATTCATAAACTCCTCAAACAAACTACCATTAATAATATTTTATTTTAACAATGCTTACATGCTGCTTCTTGACCTTCAGTACTGGCCATGATCTATTGATTACCATTATGGATGGTGAAAGCATGGCTCACTCTCACTCCTACTTTCCTTCCTTCCCCCCATCCTCCCAGAATAATTATATTGTGCTTTTGGTTAGAGCAATATCCAGTATTATATTATTAAGACTATGTAAATGTTCTCCTCAGCTGAGCCATGGGGTGTACTATAATTACTTTCACTTTCTCAAAGTTCTTTATTTTTCCTAGAGCTTATACTTATCTTTTTTTCTTCATTAAAAAAAAAAAAATGTGCTTATCACCAGTTCAGCCCCAAGCACCCTGCCAACTGTCTAAACCATCTCTTAACACTTTCAGGCATATCAGCTATCCTGTCAATTTCATCTTCCTAAAGAAAACTCTCCTGGCACTTCCTAACTTGTTTCAGTCTGAACCGACTGCCCCCCACACCCAGGGTATAGTTGTTATTCTGGAAATATCTTTCACTGCTGTCTTCTTTTTTCCTTTCAGTCTCTCACAGCTTCTTATTTGGTCCTCCTCCTCCTTCAGTGGCTTCCTGGGAAAGGGTGCGTGGGAAATAAATTTTTGGAAATCTTGTATGTCTGAAATGTTTTTGTTTTTCCCTTCACATTTTTTTGAGGGAACAAAAAGAATTTTAATGTTTACTAATAAGGAAAATAATTTCTTAGGTGTTATCAATAAAGTGATTTTTTCAGTCACATTATAAATGAAATAGAATTACTATCTCATTTTTATCAGTTGCTATTGCATATTCAGATTCTTCACTGAGAGTGAAGCAGTGTATACTATTTATATATACACACACACATATACATATAATATACATGTACATACATCTGTATGCACATAAAAGCATATAAATATATGTATACATATTTTACATTTTCCAGCTGTAAAAATAATTTGTGTTCAATTTTTTTCTTTAAAATAAAAAGAAAATAATTGAACACAAATATAATTTCATTTTGTGTTGGAAAATAAATTATATATATACTAAACAATACACATACACATGTGTGCAAACATATACATATGTAAGAATACATGGATATACACATTTGAATGTATACATGCATATGTGTATATTTCCTTTAGCACAGTGTATTCTGTTTGTCTTCAAATCAACTAGAATTGCTATCTCATTTTTTTTTTTTAAGATTAATTTAATTTATTTATTTCTACCCCCACTCTCGTTGTTTGTACTCACTGTGTGCTCTCCATGTCTTTTCATTGTGTGCTCGCCTTCTTTTTTAGGAGGCACTGGGAACTGAACCCAGGACCTTCCATGTGGGAAGGAGGTGCCCAATGGCTTGAGCCACCTCCACTCCCACTTGTTGTGTGTCTCATTGTGTCCCCTTGTTGTGTCTCTTCTTTGTGTCATCTCATTGTGTCAGCTCGCTGCACCAGCCTGCTGTCTTGCTCGTCTTCTTTAGGAGGCATTGGGAACAGAACCCAGGACCTACCATGTGGTAGGTGGGCAACCAACTGCTTGAGTCACATCTGCTTCCCATCATCTCATTTTTATCAGTTGCTATTCCATGTGCAGATGGGTGCTGAGGAGTGAAGCAGTATATACTATAAACATATATATATATATACACACAAATACATATATACACACATATGTAATATTCATGTATATACATTGTATATATATAATGGTAATTCCAGTCTGATCTTTGTTTCTAGGGCTGTCTCTGCTTTGCTTCCCCTCAGCTGTCAAGATCTGGTTTATTGACACTTTAGAGAGTGGGCCAGGCCAGCCAGCCAGGAATGACCTTCACAAGGCCTAGCTCTGAGAGCTGTCCAGCTGCTCTCATCATCTCCTCGGTGGTCTGGGGCAGGGAAGTGGGCACGGAGGGCGGCGAGGACAGCAGGCAAACAGCTTCGGCTGGAAGTGCTGCAGAGAGCTCAGCATGACAGTGGCCTTGCACTTCAAGTCTCCCTGCAGGTTTCCGTCAGGGACCATGACCACCTGCATTCCAGCTGCCAGGGCCACCACCAAATATAAGGCACTTTTCCACGGGAGCAGAAGGAGAAAATCTCTTTGCACAAGTTAGAAATGTTGCAGGATCGGGCTTTCCATTCTTCACTTCAGGATCATCTCCCAAAACAATATGGTGAAACAAACTGAAGAACTCTCCGTGTCTACTTGTCTTCATTTCAAATGAGGTGGACCCCGAGCTGGTAGCAAAAGCAAAAGGAATGTTGTGTTCTCATATGTGGTGGATCAGTTTTTCGACACCCGGCATCAGGGCAGCCGTGGGAAACAACTGTTTCAATTTCATTTGACTTTCTTCCACCAGGTCCTCGCTGGTCACTGGTGGTTGCAAGACTGCGATTATAACTGGTGCTGGTTCTAATGCCATTTTCCCCGTGATGAGGGATTTCACAGCCCAAGAGTTTTTCTTGTCATAGCAATCGCATATTTCTTGAAACACCACTGAATACAGCTGTTCCGTATCCAGAAGGAGCCCAGCCATGTCAAAGATGATGTGGGTGGCGGGTCGTGGTGGGGCCAGAGTTGCCGTTGCTTGGGCTGTGTCTTTTCCTTCTCATTTGTTACTAGTTTGGTTGGGTATAGAATTCTAGGTTGAAAATAATTTTCTTTCAAAACTTTGGAGGCATTACTTGATTGTTTTCCTGCTTCCACTGTTACTATTGAGACGTTTGGAACAATTCTAGTTAATGAATTTTGTATGTGACCCATTTTTTTGTTGTTGTTGTTGTTCTTTTTTTTTTTTTAATAGATGACCCATTTTTTAAATTTTCTTTTTGGAAAATTGTAGCATTTTCTTTGTCCACAGTGTTCTGGAATTTCAGCATTTTCTTTCTGTTCCCAGTGTTCAACATTGCACACATGTGTCTTGATGTGGAGTTATTTTCATCCATTGTCCTGAACCTTTTCAATGTGGTTATTATAGTTTTACAATACTATAAAATCAACTTTATTAGAGCTTTATTATCTTTATTACTGATTTAAAAATAAAATATTAATGCACCATGATAATTGCCTATATAAGAAAAACCATACAATCATCCTGATAGATGAAGAAAAAGCATTTGACAAAATTCAACTCTTAGTCATAATGAAAATTCGCAGCTAACTAGGAAAAGAAGAAACATTTCTCAATCTAATAAAGGGCATCTATAAAAAATCTATAGCTGACATTATAATTAATGCTGGATGTCTGAATGCTTTATCCCTAAGATCAGGAAAAAGGCAAGGATGTACACTCTCAATGTTTCTATTCAACAGTGCACTGGAGGTCTTAACCAGTGCAATAAGACAAGAAAAAGAAAGGTATATAGATTGGAAGTGAAGGAAAACTCTCTTTATTCATAGACGACATGTTGGTCTATGTAGAAAATTGGATGGAATTTTCAAAAGAGCCAATAGGACAAATAAGTGAGTATAGCAATGTTGTAGGATACTAGGACAATATAAAAATTAATTTTACTTCTATATAATAGGCATGAACAATTGGAAATTGAAATTTTAAAATACCATTTACAATAGCAATGAAACACTTAAGTATAACACTAACAAAGACAGAACTGTATCCCTAGACTACAAAACATTGCTCAGAAAAATTAAACAAGATCTAAATAAGTGGAGAGATATAAAATTTTCATAGATTGGAAAACTCAATAGTGTTAAGGTATCACTTGTTTCCAAATCAATCTACAGATTCAACATAAGCCCCATAAAAAAATCCCAGCAGTCATTTTTGGGTATAAATTGACAAGCTGATGGTAAAATTTATATGGGAAATGCAAAAGACCTAAAAAAGCCAAAATAATTTTGAAAAAGAAGAACAAATTTAAAGGACTTACACTACCTGGTTTTAAGACTTACTATAAAGCAACTAAATAAAATAGTGTGATACTGGCATGGGGTTAGACATTTAGATCAATGCAATAGAATTGAGAGTTCAGAAACGGAGCTGTATATATAGGGTCAATTGATTTTTGGCTAAGGTACTAAGACAATTCAATGGGGACAGGACTGTCTTTTCAACAAAAGGTGCTAAAACCACTGGGTAAACATATGGGGGGGAAATGAACATTGATCCTTATATCATTTTCAAAAATTATCTTGAGATGGATCATATATCTAAACATAAGAGCTTTTGATTTTTTTTGAAAAACACCATTAAGAAGATGAAGGGCAAGGCTTTTCTGGGGGAAAATATTTGCAAAACATATATCTGATATAGGACTTGGAACAGATAAATAATATGAGAGAATTCTTACAACTCGAGAATAAGTAAAACAAGGCAATAAAAAATGGGCAAATATCCACCAAAGAGGATAGATGAATAGGCAATAAGTTCATGAAAAGATGCTCAACATCATTAGTCATTGGAGAAATACAAATTCTCTGCACTCTATCAGCACACATGCAGTAAACAATTTAAGTTGAGAAGTCTGACAATGTCAAGTGTTGGTGAGGGCATGGAGCAGCTGGATCCCTCAAGCAGTGTAGGTGGGAATGTGAGACAGTCCAGCTGCTTTAGAAAAATTTGGTCTGAAGCCTCTGCGGGGCTTCGTGGGGTTCACGGGTGTGGAGGACGACGCGGCTCTGAAGAGAAGACCACGGAGACGAGGCTGATGGTGCAGGTCTGCTTTATTACGGAAGTGCAACACTATTTATAGAGCATAGAGGGGCGTGGAGGTTGTTGATAGGTGGGCGTAGGGGTGGCGGGAATATTGTGGCGCAAACGGGGAGGAGGATGAAGATTGGTGGGTTTAAAGATGGGTAGCGGTTAGGGATTGGTGGTTCTTGTTGCTATGGTAGATGGTAGTTACTTTAGGCGCCAATTTTCTTCAACTTCCTAGAAGAAGGCTTCCCAGAAGAAGGCTAAGGCTGTTCTTTATCTCAGCCCTAGCAGCCAAGTCACAGGGGGTGGGGGTTTATGGGAAGGGAGAGGGAGCAGCCTGTTAGAGTTGATAAGCCGTTTTCCCTCATCATTGGTCATTTCTTGAAATGTTAAACATACACTGAGCAAACCAACCAGCGATTCCACTCCTGGGTTTCTACCCAATGAGACAAGAAAACCACTTTCCAGGGTTGCTGCGTTGGAAGCTGCCTGGGATTCCTTTCTACTGGACTCCTGGATAAATCCCTTTGTTTCTTATTTTCTGCATTTTTCTCTTAGGAAGTAGCCTCACCCGCTCCCCACTCCCTGCCATGAACCTGCTCTGGACTGGAAGGAAATCAGGAAATAGACCTTTAGTGTAAATAACTGCTGAGATGTGTGTGTGTATATGTGTGTGTGTGTGTGTGTGGTCAAATAGCTTGCATTACTTATCCTGACTTAAACAGAACATTCTTGCTCATGTAGATTCTCAAATTCCTAACAAAGGGTGTTATGGTTAATTTTCAGAGATCTTGCATGTCTGAAAAATGATTTTCTTTTGACCTCACATTTGAGTTTGGCTAGTGAGGCCAATGTGCCAGTTGCCTACCCAAGATCCATCCCCCACTTCTTTCTTGCTAACAGAACCATTTTACTGTGTGTGGGGCTGCAAGGCACTTGATTTCTCAGGCTCTTTGTTAGCCAGGAGGCGCTATGTGACAGAGTTCTGGCCACTGAACCATAAGCAGAAGTTTGCCTGGGCTTTCTGGGTAAGAATCTTTGCTTTACTGACAAAAGGGAACAGATACACTTGACAGCCTTCTTCTTTCTTCTTACAGTGAACATGAATGTGATGTCTGGAGCTGGAGCTGTTATCTTGTGACCATGTGGCCACAAATACAAGATAAAGGCCTGTGGAGTCACAGAGATGCTAGCTCTAATACCTCTGAGCCACGGAACAAGGGCAAGCAATGCTTCTTACAGACTTGTCATTAGATGAGAGAAATAGCCTCCTATTTGTTTAAATTGTATTTTCTGTTATTGAGAACATTCTTAATGGGCTCAGGAGGGATATGATTTTAGTTTCAAAGTAATCTTCCCTCAGAATTTCAAGACCTTTCTCTGCTGTCTTTTGGTCTCCATTATTGCTGATACCAGACTCATCCATGTTCCTTTTTTTGTAATCTTTTTATTTTTTTTTAAAGGACGCTTTAAAATCAATATTCTTTTAATCCATGATGTTCAGATAATTCTTAGTATGTAAAGGTATCAGTCTTTTAAAAATCCATCCTACCATCATTTGATGGACCATTTCACTTTAATTTTTTTCTATTTGACAGTGTCCTCCCTTTTGCTCCCCCTACTTTCTCTTTCTGGAACACCTGATAGCAGATGTTGGACCTTCTGAATGGATCCTTTATAGCTCTTACCTTTTCTTTCATATTCTCCATCTTTTTGTTCTGTGTTCTGGGATCCACTAAACATGTTCAAGTCTTAAACCCATTTGTAAATAGGACCTTTGAAGATGTTATTATGAGTTAAGTTATGGACTCATATGTGAACAGGGTCTTCAAAGACCCTCTTTAGATGAGGCCAAACCAGGTTGGGCCTTAATCCATATGACTGGACTCCTTATTAGGCAGAGGAAATTCAGACATAGTCAGTCAGTAGCAGCCAGACTCAGAAGAAGCCAGAGAATGAAGCACATGGCCATGTGACAGAGGCGAAGGGCAGCCAAGGAACCAAAAGATTGTGGCAAGCCAGCCACAGACTCTGGGAGAAAGAATGCCTGGTTGAGATCCTGATTTTGGATGTCTGGCCTCCAAAATTGTGAGCCAATAATTTCCCGTAGTTTAAACCAAAGAGTGCATGGTATTTGTCATAGCAGACCCAACAAACTAAGGTGCCTTCTATTAACTTCTTAAAATGTCAGCATTATTTTTAGTATCCAAGAATTCTCCTTTTGTTTTCTGATTGCTCCTTCCTCAAAGCATCTTGTTCTTGTTTTGTGGATGTGTTATCTCCTAAAATATCTCTGAGGAGCTTTCATCACAAAGTTATTGTCTATATTCTGAATTATATTTATTTTCTTTTGAGTCAGTTTTTTTTCCTTCTATTAATCTTAGTATTACTCTTGCAGCTGCAGTTTTCTCTCATCTATCTCGTACTTTCAGGGTAAGGAAAAATTCCTAACATAACCTAAAGTGTCTGCTTAGTCTAACCCCTAATTACTTTATTTATTTTTTTAGGTACTGGCACCAGGGATTGAACCCAGGACTTCGTATGTGGGAAGTTGGTGCTCAAACACTGAGCCACATCAGCTCCCCTGATTTTTTTTTCTTTGTTTGTTTGCTTGTTGTTTGTTTTTAGGAGGCACCAGGTATAGAACACAGGCCCTCCCATGTTTAAAGCAGGCACTCAACCACTTGAGCCACATCTGCTCCCCCTTAATTACATTTTCAAAACTATTTCTTTTAAACTGAAGAAGACTTAAATAAATGGAAGGACACTCCGTGTTCATGGATTGGAAAACTAAATATCGTTAAGATGTCAATTCTACCCAAATTGATTTACAGATTCAACACAATTCCAATAAAAAATCCCAACAGCCTTTTTTGCAGAAATGGAAAAGCCAATAATCAGATTTATTTGGAAGGGTAAGGGGCCCCAAATAGCCGAAAATGTCTTTAAAAAGAAGAACAAGTGGAGGACTCTCACTTCCTGACTTTTAAGCATATTACTTAGCTACAGTGGTAAAAA